>LBNU01015054.1:196845-211298 GCA_014162995.1 Artemisia annua | reverse complement strand
CATTTTGTCTAATAGCATTTGTGCGTCGCTTTCACCTATGAATGCATTTATATCCCTTAGTTGATTCTTAAAATCAGAAGTTGTGCCATGAACATATTGAGTGCCACCTTTCAAGCTAGAGTATATATGGTGTGCCTTTGTCGCACCAAGTTTGAAGGTTGAAGCTTTGACAACGAACATTTTTTCCGCTTGTGTCATCCTCCTTTGTTTCTTTGTTAGATGTTTATACTCTTTTGGAATCATTAAATGATTGTGCTTAGCAATGAATTTATTTACTTCATACTCTTCAGAGACAGGATCCAAAGTGATGAATATTCGCGCCATACAACCTGTTATCCGTTGTCTTGTATTCCTGACTTTTTTTATCACTCTTTTCTAGATCCAATGTGTTTATATTTATGTTTTTTGGAACCCTTCCCTATTACGCATAATGTACTTACTTTTTACCAAACCACTTACTGTATTTTTTTGTGCCGATTTTTTAACTTCAAAGCCTGCTATTTCAGCATGCTTGTTGTACATTTCAACAATTTACTCTATCGTCTTATACTTTTTCCCCTCAACAGGTAGATAAATATCATCAACAACAGGTTCCCAATACTCTGATCCTCCAGGAGTTTCTTCATGTGCGTATAAAGTTGGTCTTGGTGTCATCACAGAATCTGTTTTACAGAGTCACATGTGATTTTGTTAAAAAAAATATTGTGAATCACATGTGATTTTCATTAACTTAAAACCCTAAAAATCTAAATTAGCAACAAAATAAGCTGAATAACATGTGTTTGACCTTAAATCCCTAAAAACTAGATGAATCAAATGTGATTTACCTTAAAAACTTAAAAATCTAAATAAGCAACAAAATAAGCAAAAAAATAAGTAACAAAATAAGCTGAATCATATGTGATTTACCTTGAATAATAGATGTATTTTCTTTCATAAACTCAGCATCCATAATCTCATCTGAATTTTCAGCAACCGCAAGTTGAACATCAACTAAATCAGACACAACCACATGATTTTCATCGAATGCAACTTGAGCATCAACTAAATTTGTTTCGCTTAACTGATTACTATCCATTTGATGACGGTGGATTGATGGTGATGACGGCGTATTGATGGTGGTGATGGCGGATTGATGGTGTTGACGGCGGATTGATGGTGGTGACAGCGGATTGAAGGTGGTGATTGCGGATTGAAGGTGGTGACGGTGGATTGAGGTGGTGATGGCGGATTGAGGTGGTGATGGAAGGTGGTTATCAGTGTTGGATTGAGAGTGTTTGTGTGTGTGTTTTTTTGCTAATTTTTTTGGAGAAAAAATGAAGGTTACATTTTTTTTATAATTGTCTTTTTTGCCCTTCAAGTGTAAATAGATGATTTGATCTCAGCCTTTGGATCAAATTGGATTGGATGGTTGGGATTGGTTGAATGGTTCTATGACAAATGAGGGTTCTTTAGGGATCTCAACTCTATGTTGTGTTACGATGATGTTGTGATTGTTGGTTACGTCATTAGTTATTTCTTTAAGTGAATGTGTTTTGTGTGTGTTTCCTACATGCATAATTAACACTCTGTTCCCGAGTTCTTATTTGTAGAGAAGAGAAAAGAAGTGGAGAGGAAACTGAAAAAAATCACGTTCCTGAGTTTTTTTTCGAAGAGAAGAGAAGAGAAGAGGAGAGGAAATTATGCCAAAACTTCTCTCCTAATCTTCTTCCCAAATTGAGATGATTTGGAGATAAGGAGGTTTTAAAGTCATTTTTTTTCTTACATACCCCTTTTTTTCTCTCCAACTAAGGAACACAAAATTAAAAATCATTTACCCACCAACATTGCTGCACCATTTGGGCGAGGAAGGAACCAGTAACTAGAACAATAGAACTAGACAAATGGTACCACTCTATCCAAAAAAAGACAGCACTCAATAAGACAGTCACAAAAACTTAGACAAACAAAAAAATGTACAGCCTCACTAGGCACACTACACTGGAAACCAACAACACATAGATAATCAATCTGCAACAGGTGAAAAAAAAAACTAAATATTGCAGACTGAAGAAGCTGGTGCAAACTTATTGTTGTCGACAATTAATAGGATCCCGAAGCCATTGTTGCCAATCTAACTCTTTAAATTTGTTTGATCTTCTCACAATCCATTCGTAGCTTTTTAGTTGGATATCTTGAACAATTTTATTAGTACTTGAAATCTTGTTGCCAAACACACGTGCATTCCTCTCTTTCCATATAAAGTATCCAGTAGACCAAATAATCGCTTGCCAAACACAAGCGAGGAAAGTAGGGACATTAACGCTTCCATTAGATGAAAAGAATTCATCTATGAAAAAGACATTAACATCACCCACCTTCCACAAATTGAATATTTTTTCCCAAATACTCATGGCTACACCACAAGTGGTTAAGCAATGAGTACATGTTTCCACTCATTATTGCAACTTGAGTAAAGAACCGAATCCAAGTCAATACCTCTTCTATCTAACGCGTCCCAAACCGGTAGTCTTCCTTTTAGAGCCCTCCACACAAATATGTTAACTTTCTTAGGCACTAGCTTGTTCCAAATCGTTTCTTGAGCTCCACTATCTGCACGAAGGATCTTAACCTCCAACATTCTTGATAACTCTTTAACCGTGAACTCACCGTCTTCTCCAAACGTCCATCGCTATTTATCCCTACAATCGTTATGAATACCCACATTTTGCAAGACACCTAAAAGCTCCTCATATTCCTTACTAACCCTACCCCTAATTTCTCTAACCTAATCCCACTCCCAACACCACATGTGGTATGTGCTTAAACACATACCTTTCCTTTACCAAATTAAGACCTAAAAGACCAAAAACCCGCAAATAAATGCCAAATATATGTGTTTTTGTGTTTTTATACATACAGGTAAGAAAATATGAGAAAACGATAAAAACCGGGACAAAATCACGAAAAACGAGCACGAGAATGGAAAAGAGAAATATTTATAGCCGGGAAGTGAATTTAAACTCAAAATGACAAAACAAGTCCCTGGAAGTTTTAAAATTTCAAGAATAGTCCCCTGCACAAGATTGATGAAGTTTCACAAAATTACAAGAATGGCCCCTCACCTTTGAGAAGTTGTCAAAAATAGTCCCTTAGAGAAGAATTTACAGAAATGACAATTTTAATCTTCATAAAAACAAGACTTGTTACAAATAACCCTTGGAACCAATCATGAAAAGTTGGCAAGCTTGGTCCCCATAAAAATCAGATTTACACATTGAGTCCCAATACTTTCTAAATCCTAAACTACAAAACCATAACCACTTAATATACTTAACCCAAAAATAATAAAACCCAAAAAATCCCTAAACCCACTACACCCTATCCCTGCTGGCCCATTCACACCCTCAGCCCACGATATACCCAAGCCCAAATCCAAAACAAAACAAATAAACATAAAAAAATTTTACCCCGTCTCTTTTCCCCCCTTTTACCCTGTTCACCATCTTCACCCTGTGTTAAACCTAGAACCAACCTCTCAAATAAACCTCGTACCAATCAAATAACCTCGGACCTTCTGGAATACTCTGACATGTCAGCACCACGTGGCAAGAAAGAGAGCAAGGATAAGAAAGAAGCGGCTAGAAGGGATCCAAGGATAAAGATAAAACGAATTCTTGAAGTTTCTAGGTGGGAAAGAATCTGAGGACGAGGATAAGGTGTCTAGAAACCTTCTTGAAGCTTCAAAACCGACATAGGATGGCTATAAATAGGGCCTTGTATCAATGGTTGTATAGGGTAGAATTTTGTAGTAAGCTAGTTAGTGTTTAAAGCTCTCTTGTAATCGTTTACTGCTTTCTTTAGTGTAATAAATCTTTCAAGCTTAATAAAATTTCGTTTTGTTTACTCTCTAGTTGCATTTCCTTCTTTAATCCATTATTAACTTTTCACTCTATAAGCTCTTATTTACTTACAAAAGCCCTTTTATTTCTGCTTATTTAGTATTTCACTAAGTCCTTAAAAAGTTTTATAAGCTTTACTTTTGCTTTTACTTAGTTTCATATAAAAAAGAAAAAAAAAGAAAAAAGAAAAAAAAAAGAGCATAAGCTGAGGTGAAAAGCTAGTAAGCTCTACATACCTCTTTATAAGCTCATATAGCTCCCCTATAGCTTATGTGAGTTTATACCTTTGTTTTATAGCCAAATTTTGCATCTTCCTAAGTCCAAGTAAGTTCTCTAATTTCTGCATTTAATGTATTCCTAGATTAGCTGTTAGCTTAATCTTATTGAGTAGTGCTTATTGTTACTGTTTCATTAAGCTTTTGCAATTTCTAAGCCTAAAATTGCAACCCTACTGTATTGTTATAGTGTAAACTGCACATTAGTGTTCTTGGTGATCATTGCTAGATTTTATTGTTCCATTAGCTTTAAATACAGTTAAGCATAGCATATTGATCATTAGTTTAGGTGATTTAGGCTTAAAACTAAAAAGTTAGTGCAAGTTAGCAATTTAAAGGGTGTTTGGATCAACCACTGTACCTGAGTTATTGTTGTTCTTTTATTGATCTTTCTGCATAAGTATACTACATTAGGCTTAGGTAAGTTAAAATAGGTATAAAATTTGGAGGTTGTAGCACTAAAAGTCAAAGTTCACCTCAATCTTCATTTTGGTGCCCAGTTAGTGAATTAAGTGCATCTGTAATCTTATAGGCTGGTAGGAATTAGTTGCATTTAGGGAAATAAACTCATATAGCATCTTAATATTACATTTAGAGTAAGCTTTAATCATTAGTAATTCGACTTAGTCAACATAGGTTTTCATTAAAAAGTCAACATTACTGCATAGGTTCTGTTTGATCAGGCAACTTCTTAGGATCATTTAGGGTAGAATTAAGTGTTTGTTAGGCTTAAGATTGTTTCTAGAGTTAGTTAACCCGGCATAGATCACATATAATAATTTTTAGCTATTTACAACAACATTAGATAGGTATAATTAAGCCCAAAAGTTTGTCCCACTTTCTGAATTTCAGCAAATCAGTTTTCTTACACTTTTCTTAGGTCCAAATTAAGGTTCAATTAGCTTATAAAAATTGGGGCTTTTGTGGTTTTTAGATAATATCCTAGGTCATATTTATCTGTTTCACTTTAGTTTTAAGTTTGGAGCTTATTTAGTGCTTATTTAGTAGCTAGAAAGTAGGTGTGTTGGACTGTTCTTGTTGTAAATCTGTCTAAGTGCTTATTGCTATTTTTGTTTGCTATTTCTGTGCTCTTTGTGATCCTTAGTACTCATTTAGGTTAGTAAAAGGTCCTGTAAAAAGTTGGTTCTCATAAGTGCTTATTTGCTTATTAATAGCTTATTGATCAAACTGCTTTTTAGCCCAAAACTGCTTATTTGTGCCTAAAACCTGTACAGCTTAATTTTCTTAGGTTTCTAATCTTATTTTAGATTTTCCTAAAAAAAATCAGAATTATCTAAGCATTTTTACTATTTATTTTATTTAATTTTAGTTTTTAATCACTTTTTAATTACTTTTAATTAATAATAATTAAATAAAAACCCCAAAAAAATAGTTTTCTGTTTTAAAAATAGTTTTTAGTAGTTTTGTAATCTTAGGAAAATAAATTTTACTTTTTAAAATTATTTTCCTTATATTTAGTATTTTTAGTAATTAATAATAATTAATATTAGTTTTTAATTAATATTTAATATATAAAAAGTATAAAGGAAAAATGGTCAACCTTGAATTTTCAAGGTCAATGTTGAGNTTACTATTTATTTTATTTAATTTTAGTTTTTAATCACTTTTTAATTACTTTTAATTAATAATAATTAAATAAAAACCCCAAAAAAATAGTTTTCTGTTTTAAAAATAGTTTTTAGTAGTTTTGTAATCTTAGGAAAATAAATTTTACTTTTCAAAATTATTTTCCTTTTATTTAGTATTTTTAGTAATTAATAATAATTAATATTAGTTTTTAATTAATATTTAATATATAAAAAGTATAAAAAGGGTATAATTTAAGTTTTAAAATTTAGTTTAAAGTAATTTAGGATTTTCAAAATTATTTTTCACGTTTCTTAATTTATTTTCCTTTTTAGTTTAATTAAGTAATTTAAATTAGTTTTTAAGTAATATTAAATAAATAAAAAGTAAAATAAAAGTGTTTTAAGAAAAGTTAAGTTTAAATTTACGTTTTTAAACCCTTAGGAATTTAGAATTTAGGTTTTCCCTAGTTGACTTAGTTTTTCCCGAGAATAGTACGGGAATTTAGGATTTGATCCCGTTTTACGTTTAGGTTTTAATTTCCGTGTTTTACGTGCTTTTTCGTGCTTTTTCGTGTTTATTTGTTTTTACGTGCATATTTGTAGAAATTTAGGGTTCCCTTAGCCTGCACGGCACGATTCATTTCTTGAATCACGAACACGAACCAACGAACCAAGTTTCAGCCTTCGTTGGGATTACGACCCGGGGATACATATTTACCGGTGCTATCCTCGGACTATATTGTTGGTGTATTATATACGCTATCAACATGCCATTAACCCACACCCCTTTTCCTGACACACTACTCTCCTTCCTCCTANTTATTTGTTTTTACGTGCATATTTGTAGAAATTTAGGGTTCCCTTAGCCTGCACGGCACGATTCATTTCTTGAATCACGAACACGAACCAACGAACCAAGTTTCAGCCTTCGTTGGGATTACGACCCGGGGATACATATTTACCGGTGCTATCCTCGGACTATATTGTTGGTGTATTATATACGCTATCAACATGCCATTAACCCACACCCCTTTTCCTGACACACTACTCTCCTTCCTCCTATCTAAGTGATATAACCTAGAAAATCTATCACAAAGCCTTTGATTATCAATCCACCTATCTACCCAAAACAAAATATCACACCCTTCGCCCAACACCCCACCCCAAGAGGAAGTGAACTCTTATCCCAACCCATCAATCTCTTTTCCAGTCTTCACAATATCCCTCGACACACCTCCCCCTCCCCCTGTCAACCCTAAACTCAAATTCCTCCCTCCCCTATGCCCAACTAGCTCCATGAATGCTCTTAATTACCCTAACCCATAAGCTCTCACCCTCCCTCCTGAACCTCCCCCACCAATTACCAAGTAGCGCCATGTTTTTTGCCCTTAAAAACCCAACATTAAGACCTCATCCACGAATGATGCAAGAACCAAACCCATTTAACCCAATAAATTTTGTTCCCTTCACCCACCCCTCCCCAAAAAAATGTTTTCCTAACCCTCTCAAGAATTTTTATAACACTGAAAGGCACGTGGAACATCAAAAAATGATACAAGGGCAAGCTACCTAGAACCGATTTTACCAATGTTAGACGACCCACAAACGACATCGTTTTAGCTTTCCAATCTGCGAGCTTCTTTTTGAATTTATCCATATGTCCCAAGCCTTAACATGTCTCATGTTCTCACCAATCGGGATTCCCAAATATGTAAATTGAATATCCCCGATTCCACATCCCATCCAATTCGCCATCTCCTCTACGTTAACCCCAATGCCATAAATCTTGCTTTTGTTATAGTTAACTTTTAGCCCGGATACCTCTTCAAAACACTAAAGAATACACATAAGCACTTTAGCGTTCTCTTTATCCCAATCACCAAAAAATATTCATAGCACAAAGACAAGAATATAAAGAACAACCTCTAAATGAGCCGTTTTGATAAGTACTTCATTTGATTAAATTGAAACAACATAAGGTTTTCAGGAAAATAATAAGAGTTTTAGGAAAATCATAGTCAAATGATGAATGATGTTCATGTAGTAAAATCTTCATGAATGTAACCGCCTACGGCGACTGATTGGCCCTAAACAGTCAGGTTATATTAGTCAACCACTTGTGAATGGTCAACCATATAAGTCAAACTATCAAGGACACAATGCAATTACACCAAAGGAGTACAGAATACCCCTGGGTCCTTTTAATCCCAACGAGGTGTGAAATCTGTAATAAAACGAATCTGTGATCAGGAATATTGAACAGAAAAGGGGGTATAAGTGATTACACTAATGAAATATAAGTGATTATAGCTTAAACAGACTATATCAATAAGTACGTGAATCAGATTATCCAAAAACGTAAGCGAACTTAAAAACGTACGTTCAGGTTCAAATAAACGTAAACGTACAAAACAAAAGACCGAATTATAACTATAGAGGAATTTGCATGTCTTAGCGACTTAAATGCAAATTAAATAAACTTAAAATATTTATTTTTAATATAAAAACTTATTAAAAAGATAATAAAACCTAAAAACCTAAAACGCGTACGTTTATGTAATAATTACGTAACCGTAACAAAATAAAAAGTGAAATATGATCAATATAAATCCCACGAATGTGAAATTTATATTTTTGGGATCCTAATAATAAAAGAAAATTATTTAAAAATTAAAATTAATTATTAAACTATTTATTTAATTATTATTAATTAAAAACTATTTTTAACTATTTAATAATACACTAAAATATAATTAAATATGAATTTAAGCTAAATAAATGAAAATTTAACTTTGGAAAATCTAAAATATTATAAAACTTATTTTAAAACTGAAAATATAATTATTACACTATTTATGTATTTATTATTAATTAATTACTATTTATTAATTATTAAAACTATTATTGATTTATTATAAATAGTAAATAAACTCTAATAAATCTGAAACTTTTTCTATAAATATAATATAAGTACAGGAACCTAGGAAAATCATAAAAATGACAAGTGCTTTTTGAAAAAGCTGAAAATAAGCTAAAAAGCTTAAATAGAAACTATCACTTATTTTATTTTTGATTTTTCTGGATTTTTATTTTACAAACCTATTTGTACAATGAAATTAGACAACTTTTGTAAAAACAACTTGACTATAACTTATTAATAAGCAGTATACAAGCTTACAGATCCCACAGATAAGCTTTTTAGGCTTAAAGTGGATATTAGAACTTTGATAAGCTTGAAAATAAGCTATACAATGAGAACCAAGGATCAAATAAGCTTTACACAAGTTAGAAGGGCTTAAAAGAAGCCAAAGAAAAGATAAAGTACAAGCTATAAGTTGGAAAATAGAAATAAGCAAATCCAAATTGCCTATGAACCCACACAGGTCTGCAGGCTACTTGTAGGGCCAAATAAGCTTATCAAATAAGCTTGAAAAGCCAAAGTAAGCCTGGAATTAGTGATCTGGGTGCAAGGGCTTCTTAAAAAGCCAAAAGTCAAAAGCTGAGGCCCACCGATAAGCTTATTATAAGCTTGTGAAAGTGGTTTATATACACTGAATGATCAGTGTATATAATGATATGGGACAAGATACAATCTACTTTCTAACTTATCAAATAAGCTGAAAAGCTCAAAATAATTTTAAAACCTACAAGATGGCCATGAGATCTTCTCAAAATCCAGAATTCACAGGCTAAAGCTCACTGATGAGCTTTTGAGGAGCTTGTGAATATGCTCACTTACACTAATAACTCAGTGTAATGAGTTGAGTGAGCCAACATATGTGAACCAAATTAAGCATGCAATTAAGCTGGAAATTGAAGAATAAGCTCATAAACATGAAACCAGCCAGAAGGGCTTTACAAAAAGCCAAGCCACACACAATAAGATCAACAATTGAATATTGTGCAAGCTTTAGAAAAGGGCTTGTAAGACTGTGCACAGGGCAAGTTTCAGAAAAAGTCCTTAAAAGAGTCTACTAAATAAGCAGTTAAACTAAGCTTAATAAAATTATCAAAAATATACTGAGCAAGACAAGCAACAAAAGATTAAAACCCTAAAAGCTTATAACATGAAACTTAATAATAAATCCTACAAGAAAATGCAAAGTTTATTCAAAAATAAAATTGCTGGAAATTTGACTTTTGGATTATGAACCTAAGTTGACTTTTATGAGATTCTACTGAGCCTAGATGATTGATTATGTTATATTAAGCTGCAATGAAATGAGATTAAGCTACTTTAACCATTATAGAACTAATATGTATGATTATGCTACTCAAATCTTTAACAGTGAACACTATATGAGAATTAAGAGAAGATTTTGACTATTTAACAAAAAGGTACTGGTTTTTATTGCATATCTGAACTATACCTAGAGAACTATGTTTGAACCAATAATGACAACAAAAACAGACCTTAACCCATTCAAACAGACTAAACCAAACACTACTCAAGTTAACTGTTTTTGTGAATTTCAAAAGATTATACTGATTTAGACCATGAAATGGATCCACAAGGTTGAAATATGGTTAAATGAGCTGAATTGAGCATAAAATCACAAACAAGTGTAGCTAATACTCATAAACCATAATCATGCTATTTGACAGTGAAACTAGAAACCATGAGCACAATACAAGCCAGTGAACAAGCAATTTATTTTACGCATTAATTTTACTTAAAACTACCACAGAAACATAAAACACCAAGATTCAAGCATCAAACTTACTTATATAGTGAAATGCAAAAATTAAGTAAAAAGCTTACAAGTGGTTATCCAACTGAAATCCAAGAACCATAGGCCAATAACCACTCCTATAGGCTTACCACTAAGCCTCTAACCCATGGGCAATCCATTATTTCCCATGCTCCAGCCTTTCTTCATCATTTCACTGAAATTTTTTATTTTTCACTATTTATTTTGATTTTTTGAGTATTTTTACTTATTGACTATGAACTGATTTTTATTCTTCTAATAGCTTTTAGAAGCTATGTAGGGAGCTTATGTAAGCTTAAGAGTCCATAAACAACATTTCTAACAACAATAAAGATAACATGAGATTTTGAGGTACAAAGTGCATAAACTTAAATTGATATGATAAACTGAAATTTATTATTGAAAAGGGTTGAGAATTCACTAACAACACTGAAATCACAACTTGAAAACTTTAATTTACACTGGAATTTAAAAAAAAACAACTAATTCGACATAAAGAAAATAAAATTATACTACATATCTTTCTCCACTGCTTCCTTCTTGTTCTTTATAGACTTTTTGGACTTCCACTTGGCTTCTGAACATTTCCCATCAATATTTATGACCATTGGATCACTGGAACTCATCTCAGCCATTTAAACAACTTTTGGCGCCAAAAGTCATAAGGGTAGCTTGGAGCAGTTTAAGGGCAATTAATGGGTTTTGGTGGGTTGTGGAGGTGGAGGGGACAAGTTTAGATAATAGAGATGGAGCTGGGTTTGAGTTGGCAACAAAACAGGGGAATGTATGGTTTAGTGAAGTTTTTGTGGTGGGGATGCATTAACTGCATCATGGGCTTGTATGTAGGTGGAAGGAGGTGTGAGGGAGGAGTAGGTAATGAGGTGGAAAGGTGGTGGACAGGTGGTGGTGGTTTTGAGCAGTGGTGGTGGTATTGCAGTTGTGAGGGAGAAGGAGAAAGGAAAACGGGGGAGTGGGTTTGACCGGGGTTTGACCCTGGTTTTATATAAAAGGGTGTTTGTTGGGCTGGAGTGAAATGGGCCAGGGGTTGTAGTGGGTTAGGATTTATTGGGTGGGTTTGTTTTTGGGTTATAGTAAATAAGGAAAAAGGGTTTGGTTTGGTTTAGTTAAAATAAGCCCAAGGACCTAAAGTGTATTTTCTGAATTCTTGAAGGGCTGAAACTGTAAATTTCTCAAAGTTATCACAAGGACCAATTATGCCATATAAGAATAGTACAATGTTTTCTTTTGATAATTTTCCAATTTTAAAACCTTAAGGACCATTTTTGACATTTTTCAAACTTGGGGGACTAAAGTTGCCATTTTGCAATTTTTGACTTTAAAGAATTTCTTTTGACAACTTGCGAATCCCAAAGGACCTTTGATGATAATTTTCCATGTTTTGAATAACCAGGGACTAGTTTTGACAACTTTTGAAAGTTCAGGGGCTAAAACTGCCAATTATGCAAACTTGACTGTTTTTCATCAGTTTTCAATCCTTTTGTATCTAAAACACATAAAAACACATTTCCATGATATTTTATGTATTTTAAGGCATTTCTGTGTGTTTTCAGATGTTTTTGCAGTCTAAATGTGACAGAAATGATGAGTATTTGCACACTCATCAATCCCCCACACTAAACTATTGCTAGTCCCTAGCAATATTTTATGAAGATTTAACGGATTTCATCTCTTTACTTCTGGAGTAGCCAATGTTTTAGTTCGAGAACCATGGTACATTAATAACCATATGATTTTTAGCAAATCATCAGCTGTAAACGGATTTGATTTGTCTTTACCAAAAGCCGTTTGCTTCTGGACTAGCCAACTCTTAGATAAGATATAGTTATTATCTTTGGTGAGCTGATTACCATTTATGGACTTTCCACTGCCTTTACCACAAGCCATAACCTTGCGGGCTAGCCAACTCTTCACGTAAAGATATGGTGAGTCGAATACCATACAATTTTTGGCAAATTGCAAGCCGTAAACGGATTTGAGATATCTTTACCTAGAGCCGTTTGCTCCAGGATTAGCCAATCCTTATGTGTGTTAGACATGGTGGACTGATTACCATTTATCGCGTTCTAAGTGAGAAAAAAAATTAAAATTTTGGCTAAAATGGGGGTACTTGATGGAACATGTGATCAAATTCGTGAGAATTCCCCCCCACACTTAGAACTGAATATTGCCCTCAATATTCAAAGTACCGGTTGTTAAACCAACACTTAGAACGCAAGAAGGAAATATTATTAGCCATAATTTATTTTATATATACATGCTTTTTTTTTCTTTTTTTCTTTTTTTTTTTGGTGAATATATACATATATACAACATGTGGGGCATCTCCCCCATACTTAGGTGGTAGAACAGAGAAAGAAGTCAGAAATATGGGTGAAAACCCATATGGTGCTAACGTTTTTGTTCACCGAGTCACTAGCTTGACTCGATCCCCGCATTCATTGGTTCATGGGGAATGTTTGTAGATCCGGGACAACCATGAGTGATATGTATTCTCCAAAATAGTGCTTTAACCGATGGCCATTCACTTTGAAATTTGGACCGTCATTTTGAGATAACTCAACGGTTCCATATGGATAAACCTTTGTAATAGTGAATGGACCAGACCAACGGGATTTGAGTTTTCCCAAGAAGATCTTCAATCTTGAATTGAAAAGAAGGACTTGATCACCAACGTTGAAAACGCGGTTTTTGATTTTAGAGTCATGAATCTTCTTTGTCTTTTCTTTATAGATCAAAGAGTTCTCGTATGCCTGATCACGTAGTTCATTTAATTCATTCATTTGAACATTACGGTGATCACCCGGAGTTTGTAGGTCAAAGTTTTCATGCTTCAAGGCCCAATAGGCTTTGTGCTCTAGTTCGATCGGAAGATGACATGCCTTTCCGTACACAAGCTTGTAAGGCGTACACCCGATGGGTGTTTTGTAAGCTGTACGGAAGGCCCAAAGTGCATCATCCAATTTATCCGACCAGGATGCACGATTTTCTCCTACGGTCCTTTCCAGTATCCTTTTTATACCACGATTTGAAACTTCTACTTGTCCACTTGTTTGTGGGTGGTACGCAGTAGAAAGACGGTGAGTTACACCATACTTTTGCATGACTTTATCAAATTTGTCATTGCAGAAATGCGTACCACGATCACTGATTATAGCACGTGGAGTTCCAAAACGGGCAAACAGAGCTTTCAGGAATTTCACAACAACTTGGGCATCGTTGGTGGGTAAAGCTTTCGCTTCAACCCATTTTGACAGATAGTCAACAGCCACGATAATGTATTTGTTTCCTCGAGATGATGGAAATGGCCCCATAAAGTCAATGCCCCATACGTCAAAGATTTCACAAACTTGAATTGCATTTTGTGGCATTTCATTTCGTTGTGAAATATTCCCGTGACGTTGACAAGCATCACAGGTTTTAATTAGATCATGGGCATCCTTATAAATCGTGGGCCAATAGAATCCGGAATCAAACACCTTTTTGGCGTTGTAATTGGGACTATGATGTCCTCCAGTAGGTCCAGCATGGCAAGCCTTGAGAATATCAACGGCTTCCTGACCATATACACACCGCCGGATGACCTGATCCGCAAAGATTTTGAACAAGTAGGGGTCGTCCCAGAAGTAATGTTTAACATCCTTTAAGAATTTGTTCTTCTGTTGGGTCGACATCCCTTTCACTATGAAGTTTCCCGCATGGTAATTTGCAAAATCAGCAAACCATGGGGTGGTAGAATCTCCACGAAAAGCAACCGCATTTAGTGTCTCGAGAGGAAATGTTTCATTTATTTCCTTTTTCTCGTAAACATCTTGGTGTGGGTTCTCTAATCGGGACAAATGATCAGCAGCTAGGTTCTCAGCTCCTTTTTTTTATCACGTATAATGATATCAAATTCTTGTAGGAGGAGAACCCAACGGAGCAATCTCGGCTTTGCATCTTGTTTTGCAAAGAGATATTTTAGAGCCGAGTGATCCG
>LBNU01015054.1:179256-193484 GCA_014162995.1 Artemisia annua | reverse complement strand
TAAGAGAACTTAAAAACGTACGTTCAGGTTCAAATAAACGTAAACGTACAAAACAAAAGATCGAATTATAACTATAGAGGAATTTGCATGTCTTAGCGACTTAAATGCAAATTAAAGAAACTTAAAATATTTATTTTTAATATAAAAACTTATTAAAAAGATAATAAAACCTAAAAACCTAAAACGCGTACGTTTATGTAATAATTACGTAACCGTAACAAAATAAAAAGTGAAATATGATCAATACAAATCCCACGAATGTGAAACTTATATTTTTGGGATCCTAATAATAAAAGAAAATTATTTAAAAATTAAAATTAATTATTAAACAATTTATTTAATTATTATTTATTAAAAACTATTTTTAACTATTTAATAATACATTGAAATACAATTAAATATGAATTTAAGCTAAATAAATGAAATTTCAACTTTGGAAAATCTAAAATATTATAAAAATTATTTTAAAACTGAAAATATAATTATTACACTATTTATGTATTTATTATTAATTAATTACAGTTTATTAATTATTAAAACTATTATTGATTTATTATAAATAGTAAATAAACTCTAATAAATCTGAAACTTTTTCTATAAATATTATATAAGTACAGGAACCTAGGAAAATTATAAAAATGACAAGTGCTTTTTGAAAAAGCTGAAAATAAGCTAAAAAGCTTAAATAGAAACTATCACTTATTTTATTTTCTATTTTTCTGGATTTTTATTTTACAAACCTATTTGTACAATGAAATTAGACAACTTTTGTAAAAAAACTTGACTATAACTTATTAATAAGCAGTATGCAAGCTTATAGATCCCACAGATAAGCTTTTTAAGATTAAAGTGGATATTAGAACTTTGATAAGCTTGAAAATAAGCTATACAGTGAGAACCAAGGATCAAATAAGCTTTACACAAGTTAGAAGGGCTTAAAAGAAGCCAAAGAAAAGATAAAAGTACAAGCTATAAGTTGGAAAATAGAAATAAGCAAATCCAAATTGCCTATGAACCCACACAGGTCTGCAGGCTACTTGTAGGGCCAAATAAGCTTGAAAAGCCAAAGTAAGCATGGAATTAGTGATCTGGGTGCAAGGGCTTCTTAAAAAGCCAAAAGTCAAAAGCTGAGGCCCACTGATAAGCTTATTATAAGCTTGTGAAAGTGGTTTATATACACTGAATGATCAGTGTATATAATGAGATGGCACAAGATACAATCTACTTTCTAACTTATCAAATAAGCTGAAAAGCTCAAAATAATTTTAAAACCTACAAGATGGCCATGAGATCTTCTCAAAAATCCAAAATTCACAGGCTAAAGCTCACTGATGAGCTTTTGAGGAGCTTGTGAATATGCTCACTTACACTATTTATCGTACAACATTCATTTTCATAAACCTATGATTTCTCACCAACATTATTGTTGACCGTTTTAGCAATGTATTTTCAGGTTACTAAGATAACAACATGTGACTTGCATATGGACCATCATGGAGTCGAGGAAGTCGACGCGTCTTACCTTTCATTTTATGCACTTATGTAACGTTTGATCAAGTTGAACTAGTTTTCATGAACTTGTAACATCATTTTGCGACCTATTTTGTAAACTTTGTATATTTTAATGATCAAACGATGTATTTTCAAAACGACACTTTAGGTCGTTCAATGTAACCTTGTATGAGATGCCATGATCGTTACACCTGTGAATTCAATTCCGCTGCCATTTAACAGGTAAATTCAGGGTGTGACATGGTAGAATCTCCACGAAAAGCAACCGCATTTAGTGTCTCGAGAGGAAATGTTTCATTTATTTCCTATCTCTCGTAAACATCTTGGTGTGGGTTCTCCTAATCAGGACAAATGATCAGCAGCTAGGTTCTCAGCTCCTTTTTTATCACGTATAATGATATCAAATTCTTGTAGGAGGAGAACCCAACGGAGCAATCTCGGCTTTGCATCTTGTTTTGCAAAGAGATATTTTAGAGTCGAGTGATCCGTATACACTACACATTTATTCAAGATTAAGTACGGCCGAAACTTTTCAAATGTGTACACCACGGCTAATAATTCTTTTTCCGTTGTGGTGTAATGAGTTTGAGCCTCAGTCATAGTTTTGCTTGCGTAGTGGATAGGCTGGAAATGTTTAACTTTACGTTGCCCCAAGACTGCACCGATAGCAAAATCACTTGCATCGCACATGAGCTCAAAGGGTAGGTCCCAGCTGGGGGCAACAAGAATCGGTGCCTCAGTAAGCTTTTTCTTTAATGTTTCAAAAGCTTCGATGCACTCGGGTGAGAAGATAAAAGGAGCATCCTTTTCAAGAAGATGGGTCATGGGCCGGGCGATTTTTGAGAATTCCTGAATGAACCTTCGATAGAATCCGGCATGACCTAAAAAACTCCTAATACCTTTGACGGTAGTGGGATGAAGTAATTTACCAATGACATCAACTTTAGCTCTGTCAACCTCAATACCGTTCTTTGATATCTTATGGCCGAGGACAATGCCTTCTTTGACCATAAAATGACTCTTTTCCCAATTTAGACAAGGATTGGTGTCTTCACACCTTTTCAGCATGTTTTCTAAATGGGAGAGACATGTTTGGAACGAATCCCCAATGACCGAAAAGTCATCCATAAAGACCTCCATTGTTTTCCCGATCATGTCGGAGAATATGGCCATCATACACCTTTGGAACGTGCCAGGAGCATTACATAAGCCAAAAGGCGTACGTTTATAAGCAAAGGTTCCGTAGGGGCATGTGAAGGTAGTCTTTTCTTGATCCTGTGGATCAATGGGGATTTGAAAGTAACCTGAGAAACCGTCAAGGAAACAATAGTACTCGTTTCCCGCTAATCTCTCAAGCATCTGATCCATGAAGGGTAGAGGAAAGTGGTCTTTTCGGGTGGCGTCATTTAACTTATGATAGTCAATGCACACACGCCATCCCGTAACCAATCGAGTTGGAATCAACTCGTTTTCATCGTTTGTGACAACAGTTATGCCACCCTTTTTTGGAACACGGTGAATTGGGCTAACCCAAGGACTATCAGATATCGGGTAAATCAATCCTGCATCAAGAAATTTGAGAACCTCTTGTTTGATAACATCGTGGATGTTAGGTTTCACTCGTCTTTGATATTGGACTGCTAGTTTAAAGTCATCCTCCATTAAAATCTTGTGAGTACAAAATTCAGGGTTGATACCCTTTATGTCGGAGAGTTTCCAAGCAATTGCTTGCTTGTGTGACTTTAAGACCTTTATGAGAGCAGTATTTTCCTCATCACTTAAATCTTTAGTAATAATGACGGGTAATTTATCATCACCCTCCAAAAATGCATATTCAAGATGAGGTGGCAAGTCTTTGAGTTCGACCTCAGGAAATTCTTCAGTTTTCTCAACTGATTTGATTTCCTCATTATGAAGTTCTATGGGAGGGAGTGGAGGAGAATTGTCCTGATTCAACAATTTCTCGAGAAGAAGAAGATCTCCCTCCAGATCAATCTCATTGTTATCAATTCCCTCTGGAACTGAATCACTTTTGAGAAACGCCTCGACCTCTTCCAAAAGAAAATCACTTCCCTCAAACGGAGTGAGAGAAGGGGAAGAGTCGGAAATGATAGGTTGAGAAGACGGAGTGGAATCAACACCCGAAGAATTATGAACGTAACCAAGAACTTCTTGAGAGTACTCCTCTGAAGCAACATCAATGACATCTATTCGGTTAACCGATTCAGAGTCATAATTTGAGGAGTACCTCGAAGTTTGATCGAGGTTAAAGGTGATAGCTTCGTTACCAACACGTAAAGTGATTTCATGCTCAAATACATCAATGAGAGCATGGCCCGTTCTTAGGAATCCTCTTCCAAGAATGAGAGGAACCCTTTGATCAGCATCGAATTCAACAACCACAAAGTCAGCTGGAAAATGGAACTTTCCTACTTTCACAAATACATCCTCAGCAATGCCGAGGGGATGAGATATGGTACGATCTGCAAGCTCAAGAGTCATGCATGTAGGAGTAAGATCCGGAAGAGAAAGTTTCTTCCAAACTGAATGAGGCATCAGGTTGATGCTTGCACCAAGATCGGCCAAGGCATAGCATTCAACCATTCCTGGAAATACACAAGGTATTAGAAACTTTCCAGGATCTCCAAGCTTTTCGGGAAGCTTCTTTAAGATAACTGCTGAGCAGTTTTCGTTTAGTGGAGTTCTTGCCATTTCAAACAGTTTTTCCTTGTTGCTTAACAAGTGTTTGATTGTTGATGCAAACTTGGGCATCAGAATGATAGCATCCGCAAAGCTTATGTCAAAGTGTAATTCTTTAAAGATTTGAAAGAATTTGTCCATTTGTTGACTAGCCTTCTCGCGGAGCTTTTGCTCATTTAAACGTGATGGGTAAGGAATAGAAGTTTTGGATTTAGGGTTTTCAACCGGGATTTCATGTGATTCAAAAACAACTCCTGGTTTAGACTTGGGTTTTGGGACAACTTGAGGGTGGACGTCGTCGGTATCTCCGTTATTAGTAGGAGATACTTTGTCCTTTGTCACCTCATGTTCACTTTCCACTACCTTAGAAGGAGGAGAAGAAGAGGTAGTAGGAATAGTGGGTCCCTCATATGAAACACCACTTCTGGTTGTGATCGCCTTTGCATCGCCCCTCGGATTAGCGATCGTGTTGCTAGGTAAAGTACCTGAGCCCGAGGGTCGATCATTTAAAGACTTTTTGATCTCAGAGATCTGGCTGACCAACAACCTGTTTGTTTCTTCCTGAGTTTTCATGAACTGCTTTAACAACTCATCAGATGATGGTTGTGGAGCTGGGAGAATGGCTTGAGTTTGGTTAGGGAAATTTTGGATTCGGTTATTTTGATTATAACCTTGATGTTGGAAATTCCCTTGATTTGGATTACCATTTCCCTGAAAATGATTTCCTGGATTGAAATTGTTCCGATTAAAGTTTCCTTGGTTTTGGAAACCTTGGTGTTGTCCTGGATTGAAATTCCCTTGGTTTTGATAACCTTGGTTCATTCGAGGTTGGTTTTGGTTCCGATTTTGAAAATGCTGGTTTTGGTTAAACCCGGGTGGTCCTTGATAATTGCTAGCACGGTAACTTGGTTCAATTTGAGGACGGTATTGATTACCTCCTTGATTTGAAGTACCGGCTATAGCATTGGCTTCAAAAGGACTACCATCGGTGGCAGTACAGTTGTAGTATGCATGAGGGCCACCACAAGTGACACAGACTTCCACTTTCTTTACTTCAGCATGTGAAGGATTTTGTGTGAAAGTGACTTTCTTTTGATTTGAGAGAACCAAAGCTTGAATAGCATCTGTGAGTTTGTCAATCTTAGCATCGGTGCTAGAAGTACTCACATGCGATGAAGTAGAAGGACCGGCACTAGCATGAGATTGATATGGCTTAGCTCGTGCAGAACGGACCTGAGACTTGTTTTCAATGATTGCTAAAGCTTCTTTTGTGGTTTTGCTCAAAAAATTACCTCCCGCGGAGGCATTAAGAGAATCTTGGTCTGTTTGGTTTAAACCATTATAGAAAGTGTCCATTTGCATTAACTCGGTAAAACCATGATGCGGACATCTGCGGAGCAATTCTTTGTAACGATCCCATGCCTCCCCAAATGATTCATCAAATCTTTGTGAGAATTTCATGATTTCATTCTTAAGACTGGTGGTTCTGTGGGGAGGATAGAATTCGTTCACAAACTTTGTAACTAAATCTTCCCATGTTTCAATCGAACGAGGGGGTTGTTTTTCAAGCCAAATCCGGGCTTGTCCCTCGAGGGAGAATGGGAATAGAAGAAGTTTGATTGCTTCATGTGGGACATTCTTGTATTTGATGGTAGATGCGATCTTATTAAACCATCTAATATGAGCATGAGGATCGTCCCTCTCAAAACCATAGAATTGGCTTTGGGTTACAAGATTCAGTAACCCGGTTTTGAGCTCGAAAGTGTCAGCCACGATGGCTGGAACAACAATGGCATCTCCATAGCCCTCAATGGGTGCCTGGAGAAGCTCATTCATTGGGCGGTCTTCTGTCATGATGACAGGGGTTTTGGGTTCAGTACGTATCTCAGATACGACTGATGGAGCAGAACGTCTACGACGTCTTCGAGGTATGTTTACAAGCTCACGGAGAGGGCTTGATGACCTAGAAGAACGAGTGCGCATGCACTAAGACGAATCTAAGAATCCTTTGAGTGATGGAAACTTAGACTAGGTAAGAAGAATCTTTTTGGGTTTTGTGTTTGTTGAAAACTGAAATTAAAATGTTTTTGGTTATCGATCAGTCAAACGAATTAACTTCACGATAATTTTGGTTTTTATATGAAAATAAGAGAATATGGACAAAGATGGTAAATATACAATGGATGTATATTCAAAACTCACTAATACTTCAAATTCGTTGTACGCAGCACACCTCCCCGGCAGCGGCGCCAAAAATTGATTGCTCCCCAAACGGTCAGGTTATATTAGTCAACCACTTGTGAATGGTCAACCATATAAGTCAAACTTATCAAGGGCGCAATGCAATTACACCAAAGGAGTACAGAATATCCCCGGGTCGTTTAATCCCAACCAGGTGTGAAATCTGTAATAAAACGAATTCGTGATCAGGAATATTGAACAGAAAAGGGTTATGAGTGTTTACACTAAGGAATATAAAAAGAAATAGCTTAAACAAGCTATAAAAACAAATATGTGAAATCAGATTACTTAAAAACGTAAAAGAACTTAAAAACGTACATTTAGGTTAAAATAAACGTAAACTTACAAAACAAAAGATCGATTTTTAACTATAGAAGAATTTGCATGTCTTAGAGACTTAAATGAAAATTAAATAAACTTAAAATATTTATTTATAATATAGAAACTTATTATAAAGTTAAGAAAATTTAAAACCTAAAACGTGTACGTTTACGTTTAAATAAACGTCTACGTACAAAATAAAAGTAAAAAGTAATCAATATAAATCCCACAAATGTGAAAATTATATTTTTGTGATCCTAATGATTTAAGAAAATTATTGGAAAAATAAAAATATTTATTAGACTTATTAATTAATTATTATTAATTAAAAACTATTTTAAACTATTTAATAATTACCTAAAAATTAGAAAATGTAAAATAAAGCCTAAGAAAATAAAATAAAAATTTAGTAAAGTCTAAAATAATATAAAAGAATTTCTGAAACTGAAAATATATTTATTACACTATTTATGTATTTATTATTAATTAATTACTATTTATTAATTACTAAAACTATTATTGATTTATTATAAATACTAAATAACCTAAGAAAAATCTGAAACTTTTTATATAATTATTAAATAAATACAGGAACCTAGGAAAATTATAAAAACTATATGTCCTTAATGAAAATAAGCTAATAAGCAATTAAGCTCCTATATAGAAGCTATCACTTAGCTTAAAAGTGATGTTTTTATGTTTTTCTTTTTTAGAACTGTTAAACTACTGAAAATATAAAACTTTAATGAAGACAAAAATTTTGAAAACTAAAAATAAGCAGATTGGAGCTTATGAAGTTTGACAGATGAGCTTTTTGGCTCAAGGTGATGATCAAAAGCTCAAATAAGCTAAACAAAGGAAAACAGAAGTGAAATAAGATGTAAATAAGTAAAAGGTACAAGAAATAGCACTAATAAGCTCAGATTAAGCAAATAAGCACTTTCAAATTCCCACAGTGGAAAACTTAGGCTTGCAGTCAACTTTGAGGGCTAAATGAGCTTATGGAATAAGCTTATAAGCACAAATGAAGGACTGAGATAGCAAGCTTGGTTGGTGGGCTTTCCAAAAAGCCAAGGCTCAACCTGTGGGTCCAACTAATGAGCTCTGTGAGAGCTTATGAAAAAGCTTATGTTCACTGTGAACTAGTAAGTATAGTGAAATGGGACAAAGAATAAGCCATTAGCAGCCCTATTGAATGGGTTTGAAAATGAACAACAAGCCTTGAAACTAAGAGTCTGGTGGATGGGCTTCTCAAAAAGCCAAAACACACAAGCTAGGGATCAATAGAGAGCTTTTTAGAAGCTTATGAAAAAGCTCAAGTATACTGAAGACTCAGTACACTCAGCAAAATGGGACAAGTTAAAAGCTGTTAGCAGGCTTATGAAATAAGCTTGAAAATGAGATATGAGCTATGAAACTTTGAGATGGTTGGATTAGCTTCAAAAGAAACCAAAAATCACAAGCTAAAGCTCAGTGATGAGCTTTTGATTAGCTTGAGAAAATGACTCAACTACACTGATTGCTCAGTGTAGTGAGTGGTTTCCATGAACATGTTAAGCACAAATAAGCAATCCATATAAGCAGTTATTGGAAAATAAGAACTTAAATAAGCAACTAGCCACAAGGGCTTCACAAAGCAACAAGTATTACAAAATAAACCTTACTAATGAACAAATCAAAAGCTTATGAAATAAGCATGCAATTAAGTGCACAGGGGAGGTTTGTGAAAAAGTCCTAATAATAAGCTAATAATTAAGCAGTTTAGCTATCTAGATAAAAATTAACAAAAATACTCTAGTAAAGATAAGCAGTCAAAGATTATTATCCCACAAGATCAAGTCCTAAATCCTAATAATAAGATCACAAAGAAATTCACTAGTTTATTCAAAAATTTATTCTATGAGATTTTGACTTTTTAGATTGAACACTAACTTTGACTTTTGTGAACTTCTACCCTAATTTACTGATTAGTTATGCTATATTATGCTATTATAAAGTGAGTTTAAGCTAAATTACCAAATTATAAGCTAATATGATGAATTTGGTACTAAAAATCTTAACAGTGAACTGCAACTATGAAATCAAAGGTGATTTTGACTTTTTTACAAGTAAGCACTGGATTTTAAGGTTTGACTAAACTACTAAGGCCTATATCGACATGTTTCAACAACAAACAGCAACAAGCATACACTGGAACACCAATTTATCAACAAATCCAAACAGACCTTAAAGTAACTGAATTTGTGATTTTCAAATGGTTTTACTGATTTAGTTCACAATATTGATTCCTAAGGTTGAAATATTATTATATGAACTAAATTGAGCATAAAACACCACTGATAACATCAATTAACCAAGAATCACTAAAATGCTAATTTAGGCAGTAAAGAGTAAAATCTTGACAACATGCATTCTAATGAACAAACAGGTTCCAAATAGCATCACAATATCTCCAATACACTAAGTAAGCACAAGAAACACAGATTCAAGCAGCTGTAAGAACTTATATAGTAAAATAGCTAAGAATTGAAAAATGAGCTTACAAGTGATCAATGCTTAGAACTGAGAACCAAGGATCATAAACCACACCTAAAGCTTCCCAAGAAGCACTAAACCAAGGGCAATCCACAATACACCCTGCTCCATGCTTGATTCTTCATGAACACTGATTTTTTATTTTTCATTATTTTTCTTGTGATTTTTGAGTATTTTTGCTTATAACTATTACACTGGATTTTAAGGTCTCTAATAGCTCTCAGAAGCTATTTAGGAGCTTACATGAGCTTATTAGTCCTTACTAACAACTACCAACAACATTCTTAATAACTTGATGATTAGACAAGAACTTTGCATAAACTGTAATTTAACATTAATACTGAAATTGATACTTGAGAAAGAGTTATTATACACTGAGAATGCTCAAGAAAGTACTTGAAAACTTAGAACAACACTGGAATTTAGAAAAATACACTAGTCGACATTAATAAAGCTAAATTACACTAGATATCTTCACACACTGCTTCCTTCTTGATCTTTATAGATATTTTTGCTTCCTTGTCGACCTCTGAACATATCCCATCACATCTTGACCCTTGATTTCACCCAATTCATCATATTCGTACATTTGGCATTTTGGCGCCAAAAGTCCTTTTGAACAGTTGGGGTGGTTTGAGAGCAATTAAGGGATTTTGGGATGTTATGTGAGGTGGAGGGGACAGGTGGAAGGGGTGAGGTGGTGGTGAGGTGGGGGTGCTGAGGTGGAATGGATGAGGTGGTGAGACAGGTGGAAGGGGTGAGGTGGTGGTGAAACCACCATGGTTTCTGGTTTGCAGGGGTGAGGGAGAAGGAGGAGCAGTAGAGGTGGTTTGGGAGGGGTCAACGGGTCAAACCCCATTCTTTATATAAAAGGGGTGTTGGGCTGAGTTTGTTGGGCCAGGGTAAGGGTGTTGGGTTTGTTTATTTATTTTGGGCTAAGGGTAAATGGGTTAAGGGTTTAATATAAGGTTTGGTTTGGTTTGTAGTTGTAAAAGCCCAAGGACCAAATTTGTACTTTCTGAATTTTTGAGGGACTAAACCTGTCATAATTCAAAAGTTATCACAAGGACTAATTATGCCAAGTTAGATAAACCAAAGGACTTTATTTGCATTTATTACAATTTAAAATACCCCGGGGACCTTTTATGTCATTTTCCAAAATTTAGGGGGTAAAATTGTAATTTCCCAAAAGTTATCAAAAGAGTTCCAAATTGTATTTCATGAATAGTACAAGGGTATTTTATGTAAAATTTCCATTTTTAAACACCTAGGGACTAATTTTTGCCAATTTTGAAACTTGAGGGGCCTTTTCTGCCAATTGTTGAAAACTTTTATCCAGGGACTAAAAGTGAACATGTTTGATATCCCATGGACTAAAGTTGACTTTTCTTTCATTTTAAACCCTCAAGGACTAGTTCTGCCAAAGTGTGAAACTTCAGGGGCCTATTTTGCCATTTTTCAAACTTGAGGGACCAAAGTTGTCATTTTGCAATTTTTGACTTTTAAGGACTTCTTTTGACAACTTGGGAATCCCAAAGGACCTTTGAAGATATTTTCCATGTTTTGAATAACCAGGGACTAGTTTTGCCATTTTATGAAAGTTCAGGGACTGAAACTGCCAATTATGCAAACTTGACTGTTTTTCATCAGTTTTCAATCCTTTTGTATCTGAAACACATAAAAACACAATTCAAAGATATTTTATGTATTTTGTGGTATTTCTGTGTGTTTTCAGATGTTTTTGCAGTCTAAATGTGACAGAAATGATGAGTATTTGCACACTCATCAATATCCATGATTTCTCGATTCCCTAACTCGAATAAGCTAAAGATATGACTAAGTAATATTCACCAATAATATTACATCAAAAAGGGCGACAAAATCATGAACACATAATCGTAACGACGACTACGATACTCAAGATTGCTCGAATCCCTAATCTCAATAAATCAAAGATTTTGATAAAGAATGATATAGGGTAAGGATTAGGCATAGGAAACATATATAATTGGTTTAAAATAAAATCACAAACAAATAGATTAAGTCCAAACAATAACAAAAATGTGGTTTGCTACTTCCCAGCCATCCCTTGAAAAAGACACAAATCATAGATTAACTCACGCTTTAACACGGAAACTCACGCTTTAATAGGTATACACGAATTAGACTCAATGATATCTTAATCATCATTCCATAAAATCAAACCTTAGCTGGTGTTCCCATAACAGCCAACTCCCTTGCAATCCATAAATATAGTAAAACAAATAGTGACGATATCTCCACTAATACAATACTCTCTCCGTCTCATAATTATTGTCCACATTTCCATTTTAGAATGTCTTAAATTAATTGTCCACTTTCCTTTTTAAGTAAAAACTAGAGAATATAATAGGGGAATATTCTCTTTGAGTGGTCGAAGATAAAAGTGGCCCCACTTTTATTAAACTTTGTAATTCTTGTCTCCTGACAATAATTTTGAGACGGAGGGAGTACTGTAGAAACGTAGAGGGGGGGGGGGGTGAATACGTTCCTCTTTAAAACTTAAAACGTTTAGTATCAAATTCCCGATCAAGTGTGACTAAATATGAATAGTGGTTAAGTCACTCACAACAAACATATAAGTCACGCAATCACATAAACATAACATGAGGTTTAAACATCTTTAGCCAATTCAGATTATATTGTGGACGGTCCCAGAAATACACCGACGGTCCCTTAAACGTTTGGGGACCGTCCCTATATAAAGGACCGCCATAAGTGGGCATATCTATTAAGTATGATTAAGTTTTCTTATGTCTAGGTTAGCTAGTTGATATCACAAGCATGTACACACCAAGCCACACAAACATAAATGTAATGCAAGTATGGAAAGTAAAGAGTAAGGAAGAGAAAACGCAAACCGGACACGGTGATTTATAGTGTTTCGGCACGAAGAACCTCTTCGTCATACTCCACTCCCCGAGTACCACACTCGAAAGTTACTTCACTAATCAACACGCTCCTTTCAGGCGGAAAAAACCGTAAACAAGCTTACACCAAGTTTAACGACACTAAGCGGAATGTCGAGTCCTAATCCTAGCTAGAACCAATCTACACCAAGGCCCACGTGGCCAGACGAACAAGCACTCTTTTCCCACTTAGATTGACACACGATCCAAGCCTTCACAAGAACGAGCACTCCCGTTCACTTGAATCTTCACACTAAGACACACTTGGATCTTCACCCAATCCAAGCCTTCACACAAGACACACTTAGGATCATCACCCAATCCAAGCCTTCACACACCGACTCAACAAAGTCCTAACCTACACACTAGGACACCACACTCCATCACAACAATTACATGACCTATTCTAGTTACAAGACTTCTTGGATCTACATCACCATCCAAGTTCACACATATAATCCCCATCCNATCCAAGCCTTCACACACCAACTCAACAAAGTCCTAACTTACACACTAGGACACCACACACCATACAACAATTACATGACCTATTCTAGTTACAAGACTTCTTGGATCTACATCACCATCCAAGTTCACACATATAATCCCCATCCTCGACTCACACATAAGTCGGATACAATGACAATATTTACCAAACCTATCACCGTAACACTTGTTACGTTTGTGTGTGGACACCTATAACATCTCGAATCTTTATCTATGTTGAGAGTTCTTCTCTTACCCATGAGGTAGAGGAAAAAGAAAATCATAACACTAGTTGGTGTATGGACTCAATAACACTTCGATTCTTGACGACTTCGTGTGTTCTTCTCTTGCACATGATGTAGTGGATGACGGGATCACTTATAAACACATACCAAAGAGTTATAGTGATCAAAGAATGAAAAGGAAAGACCAAGAAATTTTTGTGCAAAGAGGATTAGTTTTTCTGGTGAAAATGGGTCAGTATTTATAGACTGCTCGAGATGTGAGGGACGGTCCCTTAAAGTTTGGACGGTCCCACGGTCTCTTATATTTAAGGGACCGTCCCGACAGTTTTTGTCCTTTTGTGGTGAAATGTTACCTGGTGAAATTTTATCTGATTTGGGCGGGAAATTTTATCTTATTAAAACATTTCTTTATAAATACAAAAATAATTTGTCTAGTTTATTTTTGTAAAAATTTTTTGTGACATTTATAAAATGTAATGATTAAGGACAAAAATGATTTTCTTTGATCACTTAACAAAGTTGGTAAAGCGTTGTTCATACCTGAAGTGATGTCGAGAGACGTTGATGTATGAACGAGTAACTTGTGCACTTTACGTTATGTGTTACAAGTTACGTGTTTTTCATCATTAAAACATGAAGACATTGTATAGATTAAACGTCGTAACGTTTGCACTTACAATCTCCCCCTTTTTGATGATGACAAATATGTAAACCGTAACTCATAGTAAAGTGTAGAAGTTACTAGTTTACACTTCCTCTCTCCTCCTTTAGTCGAAGCAAAAAGGTTTCGCAATTGTTGAGGTAGAGCTTGAGCTTGAGAGAATAACTTGAGAAGACAATCTTGAGCATATGGAATGAGAGATGATCCCCGAATGTATTAGACTATTCCGACCCCCATCATTTATTGAGCGTGCGTCATCCTAGTGAAGCCTTGCTCCTACCGCCATGATTTAACCAACTCCGAACCATTGACCCAACTATTTCCGAGCTCCCCCTAGCTTGTTGCATCCTTATTGACTTTAGCATATCCATGAGCTCCCCCTAGCTCATTGCATCCTTCTTAACCTACATCAATGGTTAGTTTCAAACAACAAAGTATGTAGATGCGTCAACGATTTGCATCCGAGTTTGACACTTGCAAATGCTCCCCCTTGGTGTATGCTCAAAACTAGTTTTGGCTACCAAAGAATCGAGCAATGAAGTAATGCTACAAAACAAAGTTAGTAGACAAGTACACATA
>LBNU01015054.1:141184-158133 GCA_014162995.1 Artemisia annua | reverse complement strand
ATTTTTAAGGCAACCATTCCTAGCATAACATGGTCCTACCTGAATTATACATAGGTGATCAGGCTTTGTATAATTAAGGTCCGACGATGCAATGCTGAGTTTAGTTGAAATAATATATTGGTTATTCGGTTTGTGGGGTTACAGCAAAATATACTTCTCGAAGAAGTAAATAGTACATAGGTGATTGCAGAATAGTTTATAAAACTATTTGTAAAACGGTTTGTAGAGCGATAGCAGCGCAATTTATTGTTTTATAAATCAGTGGCTAAAGTGGTTCTCAAGGAAGCAAGATAGTTTATATATAAAAAAAAATATTAAAACTTGTAGGGTATTGGCAACATAGTTCACAAGGTGCTAATGAAAACATTTCTTGGTTTATTAAATGGTAGCAAGGTAGCAAATTTAATTTATTATGTTAAAATAAAATAGCCTATAAAATGTTTTGTAAACAGTTTATAGGGTAACAGGAAAAACACCTTATTATTTGAAAGATAGTAGAAAAGTTGTAGTTTGGTTTGCAATTAAATAGCAAAATACTTTCGTAGGATAGTAATAAAATGGTTTGTGAGGTACCCGCGAATTAGTTTGTAGGGTAATAGAGTTTATTGTTTTATGAGTTAATGATTAAAGTAGCTCACAAGGGAGCAAAATAGTTTATGAGACGATAGTAAAACTGGTAGGATGATTGTAACATAGTTTACGAGGTGTTAGAGAAATCGTTTGCTGGTTTATGGAATAGTAGTAAAGCCACAAATTGGTTTATTACACGGGAATTAAAATAGTTTACAAAATGTAACATAGTGGTTTATTAGATAAGTAGTGCAATGGCGACGATTGATACATCTAGTGGATATGTGATTGCAGATAGTTGTGAGTCAAATAAGCTTACAACTCAAGATAAATGTACACCAAATCCATACAATACAACGAGGTTTACAAGAAAGTACTAATAAAGTCTTATAGGTATCGTTATGTGAGGTAGTCAACTTCCTGACATCACGTTCGAGTCCTGTTTTCTCCTGCTCCGCGGTTTTCTGGTTCTTTCATATCTGGTACTCGTTTCTGTAGTGCCCCTTCTTTCCACACCCATAACAGGTCACACCAACCTTCTGATTGTTTCCTAACACTGTCTTTGCTTTCGCATAGGTTTTGGACCTACAATCTGTAGCCAGGTGTCCAACCTTCTGGCATTTGTGGCACTTCACGGTGCAAGGCCCGTTGTGGTGTAGTTTGCAATGACTACACATTGGTAACTTCCCAGCATAAACCTTCCTGTTACTAGGTTCAGCATTGCAAGTTTCAGCCGATCTTGGTTTTCTGAGGGGTTGCTGAACCATGTCGTTTCCTTTACTGTCCCATAGTTTCCTCTTGTTGTTTTTGTTGTGGTGGTTGTCATTGTTAATACCTCGAGCAATCCTAGCTTGCACAACTTGGCCCCGTATATCATGCGCCATACTGATGGCTTCGTGTATAGCAGTAGGCTTGAGTGAGGCGACACCCTCTCGAATCTCCGGGGAGAGTCCCTGAATATACCTTTCAAGTTTCTCGTGCTCGAATTCTGTCATAGTAGGGCATAGTAGTGCCAGTTCGCAAAAGCGGGTGGTGTATCCGATGACATCGTCTCCTTTCATAGTCAACTCCCATATTTCCTTTTCCATTGCTCGGAATTCGCTCCTCGGACAGTATTCTGCGATCATCAGGTTTCTCAGTTCATTCCAAGGGGTTGAGTAGGCGATGTCGACTCCTACTGCTTGGACATAAGCATTCCACCATGCCAGGGCACGTCCTTGAAACGTGCAAGTAGCAAACTTGACTTTGTCCTCCTCGGGGCAGTTTCCACATTGAAGTAGTGATTCCACATTTTTGAACCATCTGCACATTTCCACCGCACCTTCATTTCCACTGAAGGTGTGGGGCTTACTGTCCATAAACTCCTTGTAAGAGTATCCACAAGTCGTGGGCTCAACTCTGACTGTAGTTCCACTAGCTTTGTAGGCAGCAATTGTCTCTGCAACTTGCTGGGCTATGAGTTGCTTCATGACTGCGGAGTGTAGGTCTTGTTTCTCAAGCAACATGTTCCTTCAAAAGGCGAGGTAAAAAGTGAGACGCATCAAAAATGTGTCCTAAGAATAGATGTTTTGAGGCGACATGTTAATTGGTGATAAGTTTGGGTCGTGATCAGATACGTCGGAGGGTTTTTCGTTCGATAGCATAGCAAGTGTTTCGAAGGAATAAGAGGAGTTTCTAAACTCTGAGTTGAAAGATAAATTTTTGTGGAATGAGGCGAGTGTTCAAATTCGGGGTTGAATAATGAGTTTACGTAGAGGAGGGCATAAATCTGGAAATATAAACTGGTACACGATAGGATTATTACAAGTAGTGTATAGGGGTATAAACTAGTGGAGGAAAGGCTAAATGATGTGACAAGTATGGTAAATATGTATAAGTATATATAGAAAATGCTTATAGTTAGTAGCGTAAGTCGAGTATGTATAAGTATACAGAAAATGCTTATAGTACATGCAGTAAAGTAACATTAACAGGAAAATAATGCATAGATAAAACAAGTAAACTGCAAGTAAATTGGCAAGCAAGGCAGGCAGGCGAGTGGCGGTCATAGGGACTTGTTTTTGTAAAAAGCGGTTATAGTTTAGGGTTTATATGTACCTAGTTCTCTATAACCAAGGCTTTGATACCAATCTGTAACACCCCCAAAATAGGGTCCAGCGGAAGCATACATGTTACTGGGGTGCTACTCAATCGGTATAACACAAGTACAAAGAACGGTTTTTATCTCAACCATTTAGAATAACTTTCATTATCAAGAATATTCAAATTTACATTGTTCAAAAATAGTGCGGAAATACAGGCCCATATAAGAGTTTAAGCGGTCCAAAAATATATGTCAGAGTTGTCTATGACCATGCCATGCCATGCCCAAGCCTTCAACAGTTAGCTATCATCTTAAACCTGAAAATACATGCTAAAAAGTGTCAGCACGAGGTTGGTGAGTTCATAGGTTTATAATAAAACAGTAGTATTGTGAGTTTAATAGAGTTTTGTGACCATTGTGTGGCTCACAATGTCATGAAAATAGTGTTTAACTTACAGTAAAATTAGAATTGTGGACCATGAGTAGAGTGTGTGATCATTACAACGAATATAATGTCACATAGTAAATAGTTTATTACGCTAGCACTAAGTTCATGCAACCGAAGCTATAACAGTGTGCATGCTCAAAGAGCATGTAATCAAATATAGGGCCCGGCAAGTTTTTATCCCAGACACTTGTGTTTCGACATGGTATACGTTCACGTTTGCCTATCCGGTCAAACCGAACGGGGGAGTTACCCCAATAGATCTATTTATAACATTCGCGCTTCCCAGCAGGAATTAACGGTTCATGAGGGGGGCATAATTGGGACATAACAGGGCTTAGGCTAATCCACGTAATAGCATAAATAACAGATTTTGGTCCATAAAATAGTTTTGCATGTTTCTCACCCCAATAAAAACAAGTATAAAAGAGTGGGGCTATAAAATCACATATTTGATTCAAACACTTGTGTCCGTGAGGAAAAATAATCAAGTACGCAACCAATATACACATAAATGCATTTGAATAATCAATCAAATATTCAGCAAAACAGTAATGTTTGAGTAACAATTGTGCATTCAAATAGAACAAGCATCGAGTTTAGTTAAAAACGAGCATGTATTCTCCCCCAAAATAGTTTAAAAACAAACAGGTAGGGGTCATGAACTCACCTCAGTAGAGTATGCAGTCAGATAGTGAAATAAATCAGATAATGTTCGGCACCAACACGCGACCTAGATTAGTAAGGCATGTTTTAGTTCACAGTTTAAGTTTAAGAATCAACGAGATTTGATTAACTCAAGAGTTTTAAAGTGTTAGTTTGAAAGTGGTTTTCTATACGTTTGCGTATATTGGCTCTTGGAAGTGTACATAAATGAACAATAATAGATTTTAAGGACGGATAAACTTTTGGTCAACGATAACCGAAGGACGGAGTACGGAGGGAAAATTATATGGAGTATTTGACGTTGACGGGATATAATAGTCTCGTCGCTAGGAGCACATATTTTCATTTAGTCGAGTGTATTTATATATATAAAATTTTGTTGCTATTTTAATTAGAAGATTATAATAAATTAGTGACTAAATAAAAGTAGAAAACTATATATATAATTTAAGGAAATATGTTTGTTTAAAATATTTTGCTTGTTGTTCCTTTACTAATTGAGGTAAAAAGCACTTCAAATGTAGAATGTTTATGAAAAGTTGGGCGTGGCTCAAATATACGTTTGAATAATAAGCCTTTAAAATCCGATAACCTTTTTGTAAATTAAATAAACCATGAGTATAAATTAATAATCTCAAAATAATATATGGTTTATATATCCATTAGTTTGATCTAAACTAATAGTTTAATAGTGCAAAAATCCTCAAGTTTTTCTTATAAGTTGTAAAATAAGTCATGTTGAATATAAATCGAAATAAGTTAACACCTATTTTTTTTGTAGTCTAGTTTTTAGCAGGTTAGAACCTATAGTTTTACATCGTATATAGCTTCTTGTGATTTATTGCGGAACTCGTGGTCGAGTGAAAAGAAAAGAGTCAAGAACTAGTCGAGTCGTTTAAGTCGTGAAGTAATAAGTTGGAAGAAACAAGCAATGTGGCTCGACACATATAAATATCACAATCTAGATATACATTTATCCCAACTTATCTATTATCTTTAAGTCAAATTTTTAACTAAACTGTTGTGTGAATATTGGATTCAAACGCACCCTTGTATCAGCTTTTGAAAGGGAAAGAGTGGAGTGGGCCTGTTGGAATTTGACCCAGTCACATGCACACACGAGCCAAGGTCAGAACCTTTACTAACAGAATTCAAGTTTGTATTGTTGTTCCTTTTGACACCAGGTCGAGTAATAGGACGAGTCTCATATCGAGCTCGAGTGATGAGCACAACTCGACGATGTGACCTTGTGGTCTCACGTTATGGCAGGCTAGTTGGGTTTAACTCGACAGTTGCGCGACACACTCAAATACTATTTGAGTGCAAGGCCACGAGAACAACCATTAACTGTTGGGGTCTCGACCACAACCAAAGCTATAACGCGAACCAATATCCGACCCCAAAACATACTCATAAACACCGAAGCGAAGCAAACAAGGTTGTGGTGTCAAGCAAAATAAGCAAAACACGATCAAAAACAAAGAAAACAAATCTCAACAAAGGTAAATTCGATGTTTCAACAGGGTCACCCACTGGTTGGGTTGTGGCTCTCGATAGCAGACACAAAGCAAGCAAAACAACCAAAAAGAATAGGCAACTCAATCGTTTTCATCAACACTCAAGATTACGCAAGGGTACAAAAGAATTTTAAGGTTGAAAACAACAACACTTCCAAGTCCGAGCCTTATGAATCCAGTTTTAGTCCCTCGATTAAATTCTTACAGTACCACACAAGTAACAACACAAACTAGTTATCATTCACAGATTTTGAATCAGAAACAACAATCGAGTACCAATACCAAAGGTACAAACAATCGCAAGGTTCAAACACAATTTTGAACGAGGATATCAAAACAAAACTAGATAATCACAGCTGTGTAAACCCAGATTCATTATCACTCAAAATTAGTAGCAATTCAAGACTTCCAAAGTTTATAAAAACACAAACATATTCGAACCAAAATACCACAACAAGAGTTTGGGATCCTTACAACAATTTGAGTCGATAATCAAGGGAGACCAAAGAAAGAAACACGAAACCAGAACTCCAACTCTGATCCAACAAGCAACCCACACACCTCTTGGACTTTAGAACTCGATCTCTTGAGAAATTTAACTATGAAATTTGTTGTGAAAATTTGGGTGTGTGGACTATTGTGGATCAACTTGGGTTTTTAAAGAAATAGAATGGGGGGTTTTTGATTCCCTTCCTCTTGATGTTGGTTGAGTCGTTAGCCAAAACAAGAAACCATCCATCTTCACGCTCCCTCTGTATTCGCTGATTTTGTTAAACGAAGACAAGGGCTTCAGCCCTGCCATAGCAAGGACCGTCCCTTTTTCTTGTTGCGTTTTGGTCATCAAGGTCAGGCTGGTACTATCTTCAGGATGTGGGGTTGTTTGCAGCGTCTCAGGAGGGTGCTGATCTGGTCTGCTGCTTTGAACTTCTTGTTTGTATCGTTGGGGATAGAGAAGACCGGCGTTTGTTTTGTGGGGATAACCACAAGGACGCTTTGTTGTTTTCTATATATGCATATTTCTAATTAACTGGTCAGTGAGGTGAGTTACTCCTCTCTTTAAAGGCGAAATCAGGATGTATTAATTATTTCTATTTGAGTTGTAAGCTACAGTGTGCGGGTTCGTATTCCCGTAAGTAGTTATGCAAGCTCATGAATGCTTAATTTAAACAATTAGGTAATAATAAATCGAGGTTTATTATTAAAATTTTGATGGAAAATTACCGTTTGTCACAAGGATGTTATGAGCCAAAGTTAGGCAAGGATGATATGAAGTTGGTGGTTCAATTTAGGCTTATGTTGAAGATGTGTGTGTGGAAATAATGAGAGGAACGTTTGCACTTACAATGAGTGAGGAAGGAATTCAACGATATACAAGCATCCTTAAAAGGGCATATGAGGATGTAAGAGATTTGGATTTGTCATTGGAGGTGGATATGTTGGTGACAATGAGTGATCTTGAGGATTGAGGTTAGGAGACATTTTGTGAGTTTGGGTAATCATTAATGGATGATTGGGAATCATGGAATTTTGAGGTGTTTTGTTGGTTGATGACCGAAAGTGGATATGTGAATGAGGTGGTGATGACTCGACAATACTTGAAGCTTGGATATATTCTTTGTGTTCTTCACTTGCTAGAAAGTGGAAAAGACACATTTCATAATGAAATTCACTTGACTTTCGACGACATAGACAAATATGTTAATGAGTGTATGGATATGACGATTGCCCTTTGTTTCAAAGAGCGACACAAGGGTGAATATAAGTTTATGTATCATGAAAGGTAGAGGGAATGACACTCTTGTTTGCTTACATGGTGGAATCTTCTTGTGAAGATGACTAGGTGTATGATATTGACTCTTGGTTTCATTGAGGGCATGGAAATGGTGGATGACTCGATATTGGTGGAACAAAGGATAACTCCGTTTTCATTTCACATTGGTGGTTTGAGGTTTGAGTGATGAGAGGTTATGAGGAAGATGCTTCTTTGTGTGTTTTTGACAAGGCATGATGTAGGATGGTTCAAAGTATTGCAGAAGAGGAAAAAGCAGTGAACCAGTTCGTGACACCATTACTGGGGACGGTCCTTTAAATCACTGGACGATCCTTTTAAAGATAAGGGACCGCCAATGCACTAAGGGACCGCCGTCAGTAAGGTGCAGAGTCTCTCCAGATTATGTTTTTCCCAGATTAAAGGATAGGAATAATCAAATGATTAAGGAATGGTTTAGGTAATAAGGTAGGATTGTGACACTAGACACCCTAAAGGAAGATTATGATCTAGTGTGAGGAGGAATAGTCCTAAATACATAAGAATAAAAAATTTAAGCATGTAAGTCATTTAAGCATGCATCACATAACAGTCAAGGATATTACTATATTAGCATGTAAGACTATAAGACATCTAGGAAGTATCATGAACGACATACCTAGTCCAACATAGTTTAGGTGCACAAATAACATATAAGCCATGTAAAGAGATGCATACAAAACATGATTACTATGCAAGCATAAAGTAAAACATGTTGAAATTTAGCACATAAGAGCAAGTTGTTGATTACAACTATTAATCACATATATGCAAGTAATCTAGGTTTGTCAAGGAAATTCCTAATTATTACTAGTTTAAAGTCTAATCTTAACGGGAGACAAAGATCATCCATGTAAAACATCTTTAGTCAAATGTAGGAATGGAAATTATTCAAGTTAGAGAATGGAAATGAGACTATTACTAGCGGTGCTCGATTAAGGCTAAACACGACCATTTTTACGGGTTTACCACAAACCCAACTTCTCTCTGGAAGCAATTCAACCGTTAGGTCAAATTGAGTTTCTAGTGCAATAGGTTCTCCAGTAGCCATTCTCATATTAGAAGAATTAGAATTCCTACATTTTCTCATCGAAGTTTTCCAAAGATGATATTAGCCGATTCCGCTAATACATGTCCTAATATAACTCAACTATCAATATTTTAAAAGCCGTTTAATGAAAACGACATGTCTTACACAACATCCTAACAAAAGCAAGTGCGGTATTTAAATCACGTGTTTGAGATTTATAGGTTGTTTGGTTTGGATGGTGTATTACATAACCTTACAGATGACATATTTGTTTGTTGAGTTGAGATTTTAGCATATTTTTGTTTCAAGAATACTCCATAGTAAATCTTCCGAAAGAGAGTTTAATAAGGGTTACTTGCCTTGATAGATCTTGTAATCTTTTAATTTGCATTATTGAGAGAAAACATATTGTATCATTTGACAAACATGCTTATTTAAGAGAATAACCTTTTTACACTTATTAGTTACTAATGAAAACAAGTATTTTTAGTTATATTGTGATTTACAAATTTTACTTGTTTAGGTAGTGACACACGTTGTATAAATTATCTTTTTAGATACATGTTATCTTTTTGAAGATTGATGATGTATTATATGTAATATTTTTACTTGACATGTGATTTTGAGTCTTGACTCGTTCATGAGCAAAGGCTACATATGTTGTATGTTTGCTCATGTTTGGCTTTTCGGAAATGACACATTTACAAATTGCGTTGCAATTTAAATTGCTTTGCAATTTAAATTGCTTGAATATTTCGGATGAAATATCCAAGTCGTCAATCCTACTTCGTTGTGTATTTTAAGCACTTTTTAAACATATTAGTCTAATGTTTGGAACACAGCCTTTGGACAAGAAGACTCAATATGACATCATCAACACAAGTGTGAGTTATGATCCGATGCATATTTTTCTCGTCTTGATAAGGACGTCATTATTTTCATACCAATCGAGTGTGATTGAGTATGTAGGTTCAAGATGATATGTTTTGTTATATCTTGAAGCTAAACAAATAATGACTCTAATTTCATGTCCTCACTCAAAATCTTGTCAATTAGATTCGATAATTATATCAATCATTATTTCAATATTGAATCGATATAAGCTCGAAATCTTTCTTGACTCTCACAACCACTCTTTTTAATAAAGAAATTAAGTAAAGATTTTTGGAATGTGTTCCATCAAATATAATACTTGTTATATGTGTGAGGTTACTAATAATGACATGTTAACTTAAATGATTCAAGATTGCCATTTATTTAGTGTGTGAAAATTATTTATTATTATGTATAATATGAATAGTCTTTGACATTTCATAAGTACAAAAATAATTACCCTAACCATTTTTATACAATACATAACTTATGTAAAAATAGTTTATGACTATATGTTTGAATCAATTAGTGTGTGTGTGTTCAAATACATGCAAGGTTCAAAGATACATTTTCTTTTACTTAGATAATAATGTATTATTATAAACATTTCTCTTGATTAGACAACCTATGGCCAATCAAGATAAGTGCATGTAATGTTTTAGAAATCATTTTGAAAAAGTGTTAAATATTTTAAGGTAACGTATTTTAACACTAGAACCTTTGGAAGGATAATTGTGTAAAATAATTGTTTTCATCACACATGATTAATCAACTTAGTCTACATATCTAAGTGAGGTACTAAAACATTATAACATAAGCAAACAATCAAAAGCAAATAATCATTTAGCATATTACACATAACGATATTCGTAGTTGTTTAGCATGTTAGATACAACAACATATACTTGCTCGATTTTGTTTTAAAAAATAATTTTCCTCCCCAATTCAAGAATTAATTAATATCAAGACAATGAAACCATTTTTCAAAAATTCATTTACTTAAGATGTCCAACTCGAGAGCTTTAGCAAAAAGCTAGTTTTACGTTAAAACGTGACATACGGTTTTCACTAGTATGAAGTATTTTACATTAACGACTTAATTAAGTCTGTACTTATTTTCAAATGAAAGTACATTCAATTATCTTTAAAATGGCGGGTGGCACGACTCCTACGGGCTTACGGTTGATTTTATATGAATTTTCAAAGTTTGACACTATTCTAGTGGAGGTCCCTTAAATACCCGATGGTCCCTTAGTGATAAAGGACCGCCCAGAGATAAAGGACCGCCACCAGTAAGTAAAAACACATTTTTCGTGTAAAAATTCATTTCCTTCAAGCAATTATACGAAGTGCATTTAACCAACAAAACTAATACGAATTAAACAACAAAGCACACGTTTAGCAACTAAACACTTTTCATATGTAATCCCTCTTAATGAGAAATTTGATACGTGGACCGTACTCTATTTTAAAAACCATTTGTTTTGAAAACTAGAGCGACCTGTCTCTGATACCAATTGTAGAAACGTAGAGGGAGGGGGTGAATACGTTCCTCTTTAAAACTTAAAATGTTTCGTATCAAATTCCCAATCAAGTGTGACTAAATATGAACAGTGGTTAAGTCACTCACAACAAACATATAAGTCACGCAATCACATAAACATAAACATAACATGAGGTTTAAACGTCTTTAGCCAATTCAGATTATATTGTGGACGGTCCCAGAAATACAGCGACAGTCCCTTAAATGTTTGGGGATCGTCCCTATATAAAGGACCGCCACAAGTGGGCATATCTATTAAGTCTGATTAAGTTTTCTTATGTTTTGTGTTTCTAGGTTAGCTAGTTGATATCACAAGCATGTACACACCAAGCCACACAAAAATAAATGTAATGCAAGTATGGAAAGTAAGAGTAAGGAAGAGAAAACGCAAACCGGATACGGTGATTTATAGTGGTTCGGCATGAAGCACCTCTTCGTCCTACTCCACTACCCGAGTACCACACTCGAGAGTTACTTCACTAATCAAGACGCTCCTTTTAGGCGGAACAAACCATACACAAGCTTACACCAAGTTCTACGATACTAAGCGGAATGTCGAGTCCTAATCCTAGCTAGAACCAATCTACAGCAAGGCCCACGTGGCCACACGAACAAGCACTCTTGTCCCACTTAGATCGACACACGATCCAACCCTTCACACGAACGAGAACTCCCGTTCACTTGAATCTTCACACTAAGACACACTTGGATCTTCACCCAATCCAAGCCTTGACACGAGACACACTTAGATCATCACCCGATCCAAGCCTTCACACACCAACTCAACTAAGTCCTAACTTACACACTAGGACACCACACACCATACAACAATTACATGACCTATTCTAGTTACAAGACTTCTTGGATCTACATCACCATCCAAATTCACACATATAATCCCCATCCTCGACTTACACACAGTCGGATACAATGACAATATTTACAGAACCTATCACCGTAACACTTGTTACGTTTGTGTGTGGACACCTATAACATCTCGAATCTTTATCTATGTCTAGAGTTCTTCTCTTACCCATGAGGTAGAAGAAAAAGAAAATCATAACACTAGTTGGTGTGTGGACTCAATAACACTTCGATTCTTGACGACTTTGAGTGTTCTTCTCTTGCACATGATGTAGTGGATGACGGGATCACTTATAAACACATACCAAAGAGTTATAGTGATCAAAGAATGAAAAGGAAAGACCAGGAAATTTTTGTGCAAAGAGAATTAGTTTTTCTGGTGAAAATGGGTCAGTATTTATAGACTGCTCGAGATGTGAGGGACGGTCCCTTAAAGTTTGGACGGTCCCACAGTCTCTTATATTTAAGGGACCGTCCCGACAGTTTTTGTCCTTTTGTGGTAAAATGTTACCTGGTGAAATTTTATCTAATTTGGGCGGGAAATGAGGCCGTTTGGACATTTTGAAATTCAAATTTCAAATTTATTTTTCTTATTAAAATATTTCTTTATAAATACAAAAATAATTTGTCTAGTTTATTTTTGTAAAAATGTTTTGTGACATTTATAAAATGTAAGGATTATGGACAAAAATGATTTTCTTTGATCACTTAACAAAGTTGGTAAAGTGTTTGTTCATACCTGAAGTGATGTCGAGAGACGTTGATGTGTGAATAAGTAACTTGTGCACATTACGTTATGTGTTACAAGTTACGTGTTTGTCATCATTAAAACATGAAGACATTGTATAGATTAAACGTCGTAACGTTTGCATTAACAAGTACTTTACATCGTTGGTTTATTATACGTACTAACGAATAATCTATTAGCTCGAAATATAAATTCAGTTAAGTTTAGACGAACCGATTATCTCACTATCTCTCCTTTTTTCTTACATTTTTTTTTTCATTTTTCCATTTTTTCTGTTTTTTTTTTTAAATCAAAAGAAACAACTAATGGTGTAAAATTTCACCACTTCACCGTCATAATAAATCTGGATGATTTTTCTATATACTTCAAAACTTCATATATAAAAATAATAGTGATAGTAGCAAACACAAGAAAATCAAAAATAACTACTATCACATTCCCATTACGATGTGCAATTCTTGACCTAACCAAAGATAAGAAACACATATGAACATAGGAAATACACATTTTACAAAAGTAACCAACCACGGACTTTAATCTATAGGGTAGGCTAAGGTATAAAGGTTTAACGAAATAAATTTATATTGATGTAAGAAATGAAAGGAATGGCTCTACAGGTTTTTCTAGGGGCATCTTACTCTTAAAAAAAGAGAGTAACAAAAGGGTTTTATACGGGGGTTAACTAAGCAGTGTAGTTAGTTAATATTACATAATATGTAAACGACATAGACCATTTTGGGTATAGTCCTATAAATTTACCAAGTTTAGACAAGTCACTCCAATTATATCAATAATACTCATTATGGTTGTCTCGAATAGTATACCAAGCCAAGTTCTAAAGTTTACTACAAGTCACTGGCACACTCATATTTTGTGGAATTTGGGTAAAATAGTGAAAACGGGATAGGCTCAATCATCACAATGTGGAAATAAGGGTTATGTGTGTGGGTTATGCAACTATTGATTTCACAAAAAATGCTATTTTTTTTTAATTTAAGCATATATTAGGCATATTTTTAAAAAATTAAGTACAAATATTGTTCTAATTCTCCAGCCCCCTCCCCCACTTAAGATATACAAACGTCCTTGTTGTATAAATTTAAAATTAAAGACAGTAAATATAAAGAATTAGAACAAAAACTCCCTTGAGATTTACTCGAAATTATCATCCATGATGCGTATGTGAGCAACTTTGTATTTTCGTATGTGTAAGGGCGTCTGGATGCCTGCATGGCTACAACACACAAAAAATAAAGCTTATATGTGAACCACCACTTCCTTCCTAATCTTAGTACTTCATCTGTGTTAATATGCATGNATTTGGCAAGCAAACACACATTAAACTTTAGACACACATATTAACTTACGTGACCATATGTGTCGAATTTTCGTTACACTTAATCATGTTTGTATGGTTTCGTGTCACCATATATGACATTTGGTCGCACTCTTCAAGTGTGTGACATATATTTGTACATAATATGTAAACGACATAGACCATTTTGGGTATAGTCCTATAAATTTACCAAGTTTAGACAAGTCACTCCAATTATATCAATAATACTCATTATGGTTGTCTCGAATAGTATACCAAGCCAAGTTCTAAAGTTTACTACAAGTCACTGGCACACTCATATTTTGTGGAATTTGGGTAAAATAGTGAAAACGGGATAGGCTCAATCATCACAATGTGGAAATAAGGGTTATGTGTGTGGGTTATGCAACTATTGATTTCACAAAAAATGCTATTTTTTTTTAATTTAAGCATATATTAGGCATATTTTTAAAAAATTAAGTACAAATATTGTTCTAATTCTCCAGCCCCCTCCCCCACTTAAGATATACAAACGTCCTTGTTGTATAAATTTAAAATTAAAGACAGTAAATATAAAGAATTAGAACAAAAACTCCCTTGAGATTTACTCGAAATTATCATCCATGATGCGTATGTGAGCAACTTTGTATTTTCGTATGTGTAAGGGCGTCTGGATGCCTGCATGGCTACAACACACAAAAAATAAAGCTTATATGTGAACCACCACTTCCTTCCTAATCTTAGTACTTCATCTGTGTTAATATGCATGAAAAATCACAGTTAGTGTTTCGCCGATAATCTTTGGTTAGGAAACAAATTAAACACAAAAATAGATAAACTGACAGGTCAGTCGATACGCCGTATCCATAGTAAAGGATATGCCGTATCGAGCCTGTAAATAAAATAAACTAAATATGGGTTAGAAGTTGGATATGTTGTACCCGAAACCTGGATATGCCATATCAACTGACTGACATAAAATTTAAAAAGTGAGAAAAATTAAAGATATATATAACTAGCAAGTGTAATACGCCGTATCCATAGTTATGGATACGCCGTATCAACTTACAGGTCTGTCAGACTCGATAACAAAATCAGAAAATAACATTCTGAGTTGTCTACCCGGAAGCACTTCTCTTTGTTCCAGAGTTTTTAAGTTAGACTCATATTCAGCTCTTTACTCCATCTCATGAACACTCACTTGTCTTCGTGTGAGCACTTCAATCATTTTCTCGTCCCGAATGTACTCGGGTCCCAAATTCAACAATCCTTTGTAGAAGCTTTTTAACTTTTGATATGGGTGCTTAATACCATTCAATATGTCACTAGTGCTTGCCTGGAGTAATGGGCCAAATCTTGTTACACTTCTTGTTAGAGAGAGGCTTAAACCTTGGGTGCGAATGAGCCATTTGAAAAGTAACACTATCATCGCCATTGTGTAGGGTGGTCATTCCTTCAAATCTCATCACTTCAACATTAGCAACCTTACAAAATGGCTTTCCAACTATAACATTGGCCATGTCTTTGTCACGGTAACCATCCATGTTTTCCACAACGGCTTTCCAACGTTAAGGTTTTCTATTTAGAGGTTTTCGAATACGGTCGATATGACGTATTGGTTTTACTAATATGGCATATCAGCGTACCTTCGCGTGGAATCAAGCTTAATATATTCCAGAATATTCGTACATCGCCTGCCTGATATGGCGTATAATGTTGATGAATACGACATATCAGGTCTTCTTATCTTGGATATCTGGTGAAGTCATCGTGCTGGATATGGCGTATCTTCTGAAGTTGATAAGGCGTATCTGGACTATAACAATTCATTTCTTTTCGTTGACAAAAGTTTCATATACGACGTATCCAATATTTGGATACGACGTAGTCTTCAAAGTCAGACAATGGTTTTGATAATCGTCCAAGTCTTAGTATATGGCGTATCTGTCTAGAATAATACGACGTATTCTTGTCAGTTTAGTGTACTTTCTCGAACTTGATCCATTTTGCTTCAAAATACGTCAATTATTGCTAACTTTCACAAATTGCTTGATAATAATTGAGATTGAAACATTTAAGCAATTAAGTACCAAATGTTATATAACATGATATAAAACGAGCAATATATATGGGATAAATGATGTTATAAATATGATCTTATTTTATGTCATTAATGACAATGTTACCTTTAAGTAATTAATTAATGTGTTCTTTAAAGTTTGTAATAATAATTTCAAGCAAGAATAATATGATAAACTCAATCAAACTTCTTTATCTAAATTTAGTAACTGACAATTAAATTGGAACGTCTTAAAAAGACAACGTGAACTATAATTTTAAGACGTAAGGAGTGGTACGCACAAGTTATATCAAATCCTCGGCTTTTGAATGAATCTAAAACTAGTTATTTAAAAAGAAAAAGTGATAATGAGTTTTAACTTAAGAAAAGAGGCGGAAGAAATGAAAGTGGTTGTTGACATGAAAAGTTGCGGTCTTGAAATAAGTCTAAAATGTTGCGGAAAGGACCATTCATGCTGTCCATAATAAGGAGGGTCAATCCCCTTTATTTTCTCTGCCACGTCAGCTTCTCTCTCCAGTGACCTGCAGGCGATTCACTGCCACAATAAGGGCGACCAAGTTTAATTTTTATTTTTCTTTTTTTTTAATAAAAAAAACATTTTTAACACAAACTAAAAATCTCATTCATAATTAAAACGTTACATATTAATTAAACTAAAATAAAAACATTACAATATTAAAACATAACAACATAAAATCTAATCTTCCAGGTTGTATTGTTCCTTGATCGCGTCTTTGAGTTCTTGCATTTTTTGTCATTGAAATGCGGGCAAAGATTGGTCGATTAGTTTGAAATAGAAGAGGAGGTCTTTTTGATATTTTTTCTGTCGCTCAAATTCAAGCCGTTCTTCCTACATTGCCAATCTTCTGTCTTCTTGCTCTGCTTTCTTTTGCTGTCGCGCCAACTCCTTATCCCTTTGTGCCAGCTCTTTTTCCTTCAATTTGTAGTATCCGTCTGCAAGCTCCTGCTTCTTACCCAATGCCTTTGACGTAATGGTTTACCATGTTTCGGCTACCCCATCCCAACTAAACCCCGACGATTTCTTCTTAGTAGCCTTATTTTTCTTAGCTACATCATGCCCAACCGGTCGCTCATTTCGAGGCTCTTCATTATCAGGCACATCCGAGCCCGTTTCAGAAGTCCTTGATTTTTTGCGAGCATCATTTTGGTTTAAAAAAACCGGCATCTCATTTTTCTTCCATTTGTCATGGTCCCTCAAAATCTGCCAACAATGATCCAAATGAAACGTATGCTGCATCATTATTTCATATTCGTCACACGCTCTTTGGTAAATAGTGAGATCATTCTCACCACTTCCAAAATTCGTATAACAATTGTCGTAAATGGCACAAAATGCACCAACTCTAGGACGAATCCTATTTTTCCACTTGCTAGTAATTGAGTTGTA
>LBNU01015054.1:101621-140772 GCA_014162995.1 Artemisia annua | reverse complement strand
GACCCATCAAAGTAAACAACTAGAAAGAGTTTCTCGAAACGGTACTTTCTAATCGGATAAATCCTTTCGAATTCAGACATTTGTTGTTTCGTCAATTCATGTGTCAATTCTGAGTCGAGCTCGTACGAGATAAGACTTTTTGACATCATATTTTAATCACTTTCTTTTTCTCCCCCTCAAAAATAGCATATCAAATGTTGTTTTTGTAAACGGTTTTGATTAAAATATGCCTTTTTTGAGTCTTATGGGGAGAGATCAACAAGATTTGAAGATTTAAGAACGATGTTTTGATTCAAGTACTCCCCCTCAACAAGTGATTACTTATTGAGGTGTAATACTTGTCTTTTGAGCAGATTTGAAAAATACTGAAAGGTTTGATTAAATCTACTCAAAAGTAAGAAGCTTTCGCTCCTTATTTTAGGATTGTGGCACTGATGCATACCACAGGGTCCTATCATTACAAAGTGCGGGTTGTACACTGTTATGTGTGCACAAGCCTTAATAATTACAAATCAAACAATATTATAAATATATTGAAATTTTTGTACCAGAAGTATGGGAGCTGAGCTAAGCATCGAAGACTATGAACTTTGGATCAGGTCGGCGAAATGTCAAGACCGGAAACGATGGTCGAACACCGATATAGCTTTCCAACCTTCTGATCTGTTGTCGTCGATATAGCCTTTCTTTAATCGTATGGACAAAGTTTCTGATCATTCGGCGTCCATTAGCTTTCCACCTCGTTGGTCTTCCCTCTTTCAGCCTCTTCTTTTCATCCTCCAATCTTTCTGCTAAACCATTATGAACTCGTTGAAGTGTGACATCACAAAACTTCAGAATCTCGTCGAACCGCATGAAATGAATATTGTTTTTGCTGTTGAGGTATGTGATTCCAAATGCCGGTTGTTGTACGAGATTGTATTGTGACATCCCAGTGATTTCAGGAATCAGGAGTTGTGGTGCAGTAAGGTTGATGGTGTTCTGATAACTTTCTACTCCTAGCTGAAGATCTTCCACCCTTTCTTGAACAATTAATCATCTGATGTGAAGTAGGAGAGATGCGATGAAGTTGTACTGTGTGTCTTGTTCAAAGTTGAGTAGCTTTCCTTGAACTTTCAGTAGATACATATCTTCAATGTCGTTCAGGTTCAGATCAGGGAAGTCTGCTTCACAAAACTTGTACTTCTTCTCGTCTGTTCTCTTGACAATTATTTCTTTCATGAAGGCGTAGTTGAATTTCTTCTCTTCCAAGATCTCCATTACAGCAACAATACGCTGTGAGTTCTTCACATTTTCACTCGACTTTAGATGAAGTCTGTGTGTATAGCCGAGCCTTCATCTTTCAGGCCAATGTTGAATTCCCAGAAGAGCGTCTTTGTTGTATTCGACAACTGATTTGCAGTAGATTGGTGCGAGCTCTTCAATGTCTGGCAATTCATATCGGGCAGCTGGAATAGACAGTGTGAGTGAAGATGCATATCGCTCCTTGGAGGTCTCATGGGCAGTCTGGAGGTATCGAAAGTCATTATTGAAGAAGCGTCTGAATGGGATCTTTGGTTTTTCTGGAAAGCCAAGTAGTGGTAGAGGTTTTGTCCAGTCGGTGAAGTAGGGTTTCTTCGTTTCAGTATCGACATTAGATTCAGGGTTAAGCCAGTCGAACGAGCCAGATAGTGCACAGGCTATGTTCTCCATGTGGTAGTCCAATTCAATCTTGTTTCCTGATCTTTTCTTGAGGAAATCCATGGCTTCACGATTGATCCGCTTTAGCTCAGACTTTGACAACCTTTCAACTTGAAGGCCCGACATAATACTCTGAGTCATCTGCAAAGTATTACCCGGTAGTGGTTCGTCAGCCTCAAGTGGTGGTTGTGCCTTGATCATAGTAGTCAGCCAATCAGAGTCACGAGCTTCGTCCACATTAAGCCAAGAGAATTGAGTTGTCTGTTGTTTCTGCTTCTTAGTTCTTGAAGACCTTTTCTTCTCTTTAGTTTTGGTAGTGTCAGATGGACCGGCTTGAAATGAAGGAATTTCTGATTCAGGTATCGCTGTTTCGTTTCCTTCCTGAGTATCTAGCTGTTGAAGCTCGAAGGGTTCCTCTGATTGCTTTGGTGCTGACCCAGATGCTGGAGGTCTTTGTCTGGAAGGAGGAGCCTTAGAGGTCTTGCGGGGCTGGTGAGATGAAGATGGTTTGTCTGACTTCCTTGATTTCTTGCTTTTCGGATCAGAGTCAGGGTCATCATCTTGCCTGGGTCGTTTGTGTTGTCCAGCAGCTTCCTTGCAAGATTCTTTTGAGGCTATGGCTTGAAGTGCCTCGAACATTGTTGATTCTTCAGGTGTCTTTTCCTCCTTATTTCTGAGCTTGACAGCTAACAGTGTTTGTAGTTGTTCAGTGGATAGATCTTCCGGTGGTGGAGGATCCCTGTTAGTGCGAAGATAAAATGGAGTTGACTCAAGCATTCTTTCAATGTTGTGCTTGATCCTGGTATTCAACTTTGATCGAATCGGCTCAATAAGCGCAGACACAGCCGGTTCAGCTATAGCAGCGAGATTGTCGTTGAGATATTCAGTAGTGTACTCTTTGATCATCCCGTCCATGTCGGCCTGTAGAACTTTGTTGACAAGCTCATTTGCATCCTGAAGATCTTTGACTTGTGAAGTCAAAGTTTTGACCTGTTGTGAGAGCAGTTGTACTTGGTCATGTAGATCTCCAGTTGGCTGTTGTGTCTCCTTCTTTTTCTTCTTAGCTAAATCAAGAGCTTTCTTGATCCGCTTAGATGCTGTCAAAGCTGCTTTGCCTCCCTTCTTCTTTTTGTTTGATTTGTCTTTGGGTGTTTTCTTTGCTGGTGGTGGTGAGTGATGTGATGATGAAGATGAAGATGACTTGTGCTCGGGTTCTGATGGAGGAGGTGAGGGATCCCTTGGAGGTGTTTCTTTTGGAGTCGGGGGATTCTTTGAAGATGAGTGCGGAGGACTGTTGATGAGTTCATCAGTGTCGAAGTGTTCTTCGTCTTGATCGAGTCCACGAAGCAATCTATCCGTCTCTTCTTTAGCTTTCCTCTGTATTTCCTCCTTCTTCTTAAGTTCGTCTTCAATCTGAACTTGAGCAACGAATTCTGGAGTGATGAGCTCAGTTTGTTCTTTTTCAACATCTTCCAGTGTAGCTTCCGTCATTATTGTGTCATGTTGTACGGTTTTGGTTTGTGGAGCTACAGTGCTGCTTGAGCCAACCTCGAGTCCTTGAAGATTGAACGGTGTCTGATGAGGTTGTGGATGTTGAAGACTTAGAAGCGTAGCTTCCCTGAGGTCTTTCTCCTCCTGCTTCTTTTCAGCCCTGGTGTCGACGATGATACTTTTGAGTTTCCGCTTGTCAACCAGTGGCTCTGCAGTTGGTTCATCTTCTGCTTCTTCATCATGTGCAGCATCACTTGGTTCATAGATGGCAATTCCCGTGCCTTTTCTTTGTTCTTTCTCAGCAGTTTCCTTGCTCAATTGTTTAGTCAGTGCAAGCCCTGGAAACTCTTCTTCTTCATCAAGTTTTTCTTCTTGGTCATCTGGAGCCCTTGACCTTCTTACATAGTCTGCTTCGTCATCAGATTCGGTGCCGAACTCAGAGTCGGTTTCCGTTTCGGATGATGAAGCTGACGGTTCATCCCGAGGAATCTGCTTCTGTGCAGCTTTCCTTTTTGGTCTGGTGGGTGGCTTTTGAGCAGGCTTTGGTTGTTGGGAGGTTGTAGTACTGCTCGAGCTACCAGATTTGGCACCCCTTCTGCTTCGAGTACGAACAATAGAAGCTGGTTCATCTTCTTTCTCCGTGACACCAACTTTCTCTTCCCTGAATGCTTTGTCGTAGATCTTGAAATTCTGAGTCTTTCTGATCTCATCATCCAAGAAGTGATCTGGAATTCTCATGCCTTTGGTTCTTGGAGTAAACTTAATAGATTTGACAAAGGAGATCTTTGGATCTTCATTCATTGCTTCTCTTGGTTCAGTCCTGTCTAGCAACCTCTTGAGGAATTCTGGTGTCTTCTCAATCAAGTATGCTATAAGTAGTTTGGTGAATCTGATGAAGGGTATCACTGTTCTATCACGATCCGTGTGAATGTGATGAAGCAGATCCCTCATTATTGGTGCTGCAAAGTTGATCGGAGTCATAGTCATCATTCCCCAAAATACTTGCATGTGTTCCAGCCTCGGATGCTCATGACCACTCCTTCTTCCTGAAATGGATCTGACAATCAGCATGTAGAAGGTTCTCCATGGTTGAGGCAGATATTTGACATTGAACTTTGACAGGAGTGTGAGTGATTCATTGTCAGGAATGTCATATCCAAGATCAATGAAGTAGTCCAGGATTTCCAGTTCAGACAGCATGGGATGATATTCATCATAAGTTGGTAGCATGAGTGCTGCACGAAGAGTATCGTAATCAATGTTGTATTCTTTGCGTTCCAGCTTGACAGTGAAAGATTTGTCGTCCAAGTTGGCCTTAGCAGAATGCCAGAACTGATGGATGTAGAAGGTTGGTACTGATGCTGATTTTGTGAGCAGTGGTTTGCATGGATGAGCCAGAAGAATATTCTTAACAATCTTGCACGTGTCATCTGGTATGCTCAGTTTGTTGAAGTCGATGCGAAGATTGTTCTGGTCAAACTTGACGTTGTAGTCTGAAGGGAGGAATTCACCAAGTGTGAGTAGTGGGAGGTTCTGTTGTTGTTGTGGAGCTGATTCAGATTGTTGAGCAATTTGTGTTCTGAAAGTGTCATGTCATGAAATCAAACATCCATATGTGTTAGTCATTAGTCCGAGTTCACATTTGATATTCAAAGACATATTTGATGCAATCATGGTTCAGTTAATTAACGTGTGATTAGTGATGGTATTATCATTTAACATGTAACATAGATGATTACAGCACATGAGTTATATGGTAACATGTTAATTAACACTACACAATCACAAGTAAACTAACGTTCTCACAATATACATATACATGAGAATTCATTCATGATACAAGTTTTCGAAATTTTACAAACATATGAATACTCAATAAGTATGATGTCCATGATCTCGATAATATGTCCAACAAAGTTTTCGAAAGCTATCACAAACAAAGATCTCGAAAGTTTTGTGGACAAAAAGATTTCGAAAAATTTCCAAGGAAAGATTTCGAAAAAGTTACTATTCACAAAAGATTTCGATAACTTCATAGTAAAAGATTTCGAAAAACTTCTGTTCACATTTTCTCGATAATGTCTGAAAAAATCTCAAAACTATGTTTTCTCGAAAACTTTAATGAGATATTTCGAAATCTTCCATGATTTTCTCGAAAGAGAAAAGATCTCGAAAATTTTGAAAGATCTCGAAAAAGTTTTTGAGAAAAGATTTCGAAAAATTTTCTCAAAAAATTTTCTCGAAAAATTCTTATACAAGAATTTTTCGAAATCTTTGAAGTCGTACGTTTTTGTGAGAATTTCTTGTATCTTTTCAATGAAGCCTGTATTTAGATTGATAAACAATAGTTAGAATCACAAATAGGCAACACATAAAAGTTTTCGAAAGATAACGAGACTTCAGATTTATCTAGATCATGTTTAAAGAGAAACCATGATGTGAAAACACTCAATAACATCAATTAACACTTATTAGAACACATCTTGACAGTTTAATTAGGCTCAATAACACAGACATGAAAAGCCCTAAATTTCAACATGAACCCTAATTATCTAGAACATGCAATTGGATGTTTTGGTACAATTAACAGGCATAGACATGTAATAGACACCCAAACAAACAAATCCCACCAATAATATCAAGAAAAACATCATCCAAACACAAAAACCCAATTCGACTTAAACCCTAGATTTCTAAATCAATCCTAACGTGTAAACTGTTGTAATTAGGTAATGGGAACATGATTATTAGACGTATAAAAGCAAAAGCCCTATGATTTCATTACCTAAAACACATTTATTCATAAGGAACGAAATTTTCAAAAACCCTAGTTCTTCAATTCTAAATTGCACGAAAATTAGCCATCTAAAATGCAATTGATTGAAAACCCTATCTTAGAATAAGCTAACAAACGTGAATTCACTTACGATTTTGAGATCAAGAACGTGGATTTGGATAAAGAATTTGAGCCGTGAGATGTAAGGGGGGTGTTTGTTTTTTGGATTTTGATTTTGTGAGGAAATAAAAAACGGGGGTGTTTGTTTGTTATGATAAAACTTTTGAAACTTTTTCAATTTGGCAATTCTAGTCCCTTAACTACTAGTAAACCATATAACTAGTCCTAATGAGTATATTTAACGGTTATGGGTAACGACAGTTAATGGTAAACTAATAAAGAAGTAAAAATGAAAAAGAAATGATACAAGATAACCTTTGACATTCCACCATTGCAAAGTAACATCATAATAATAAAGATATATGCAAGTACACATTTTTGCACATGATTTTGAAATTTTGAAGAACATTTTCTCCCCCTCAACACTTGGTGTGAAAATATTGAAATTTTGATAAACCAAAGTGTTGACGAAGATTTTGTACGAGCATTTTAAAAAACATAAGAAATTGTAAAATCTTTTTGGATTTTTTGATTTTTTGATTTTGTATTTTGTTTTATAAAATATTTACAAAGATAGTTTTGGTATATGACTCGGTTAATTGTTTTCAAGAAAAGATTTAAGATCATCCGGAGTCAAACACCGCATACCAATCCGGTGAACTAGCTCAGTAAACCTTCCCGCGGGTAGTGGTTTTGTGAACAAGTCTGCCAGTTGGTATTCTGTACCCACAAAATATAACTCTATTGTACCCTTTTCAACATGCTCCTTGATGAAGTGATAACGGAGATCAATGTGCTTAGACTTAGAATGCAGAACCGTGTTGCACGAGATCGCTATCGCACTTTTCGAGTCACGGTACATCGGAATCTTGTTGAATAAGTAACCGTAGTCCATTAGTTGTGTACGCATCCAAATGACTTGTGCACAGCAGGCAGACATGGCAACATATTCAGCTTTTTTTGACGATAGTGATGTGCAATCCTGCTTCTTTGATTGCCAAGACACGAGTTTATCTCCTAGAAACTGCAAACCACCAAAAGTACTTTTGCGTGTATCCATACACCCTGCATGATCAGCGTCTGAAAAAGCTATTAGTTCAAAACCGGAATCCTTCGGATACCAGATCCCCAAATTAATGGTTCCCTTTACGTATCGAAGGATTCTCTTAGCCTCATTGAGGTGACGTTCAGTTGGACTGGACTGATAGCGAGAGCACATAAATACAGCAAATACAATATCCGGTCTACTAGCGGTGAGATACATCAGTGACCCAATAATACTTCGGTACTTTGTGGGGTCAACTGGTTTCCCATTTGGATCCGCATCTAACTTAGTTGTGTTAGCCATAGGAGTATTGTAAGTATCACAACTGGTCATTCCATGTTTCTTAATTATCTCAAGAGCGTATTTGGACTGATTTAGGAAAATTCCACGGGGAGACTGATGAACTTGTAGTCCCAAAAAGAACGTAAGTTCACCCATCATTGACATTTCAAAATTTTGTTTCATTAATCTGGCAAAAGCGTTTGAGTACTTTTTGTTTGTAGAGCCAAAAATAATGTCATCGACATATATTTGCACAATTAAAATATCTTCCCCGTGTTTTTGAATAAACAAAGTTGGATCTAGTAAACCTTTAGTAAAAGAATTAGCAAGCAAGAAAGCAGTAAGTTTATCATACCACGCCCTGGGGGCTTGTTTGAGACCATAGAGAGCCTTCTTAAGTCGGTAGACATGATTAGGGTGCTCTGGGTCCACAAATCCCTCTGGCTGACTAACGTATACCTCCTCACGTAGTTAACCGTTCAGAAATGCAGTTTTCACATCCATTTGATAAACGACCATGTTTTTGTGAGCAGCGTATGCTAAGAATATTCGAACAGCTTCGAGTCTAGCCACTGGTGCAAAAGATTCCTCAAAGTCAATTCCTTCCTCTTGAGTATATCCTTTAGCTACCAAACGTGATTTGTTGCGAATAACATTGCCTTCTGCGTCCAACTTGTTTTTCCAAATCCATTTAAGCCCAATGACATAAAATCCATCCGGTCGTTCAACTAATTCCCAAACTTCAAGACGTTTTAATTGGTTGAATTCCTCTTTCATTGATTCAATCCAGTTGTCGTAGGTGAGAGCTTCTTTAATATTTTTCGGTTCTTCATGACAAACTGTTAGAGCATAAATGCAATGTTCGGCATCGGAGTGAAGTTTTTGTCTAGTCATAACTGGAGCTGTTGGATGACCAATAATGTTGACAATTGGATGGTCACGAGTCTTTGGAGTCATAGTCATCATTCCCCAAAATACTTGCATGTGTTCCAGCCTCGGATGCTCATGACCACTCTTTCTTCCTGAAATGGATCTGACAATCAGCATGTAGAAGGTTCTCTATGGTTTAGGCAGATATTTGACATTGAACTTTGATAGGAGTGTGAGTGATTCATTGTCAGGAATGTCATATCCAAGATCAATGAAGTAGTCCAGGATTTCCAGTTCAGACAGCATGGGATGATATTCATCATAAGTTGGTAGCATGAGTGCTGCACGAAGAGTATCGTAATCAATGTTGTATTCTTTGCGTTCCATCTTGACAGTGAAAGATCTGTCGTCCAAGTTGGCCTTAGCAGAATGCCAGAACTGATGGATGTAGAAGGTTGTTACTGATGCTGATTTGGTGAGCAGTGGTTTGCATGGATGAGCCAGAAGAATATTCTAAACCATCTTGCATGTGTCATCTGGTATGCCTAGTTTGTTGAAGTCGATGCGAAGATTGTTCTGGTCAAACTTGACGTTGTAGTCTGAAGGGAGGAATTCACCAAGTGTAAGTAGTGGGAGGTTCTGTTGTTGTGGAGCTGATTCAGATTGTTGAGCCATTTGTGTTCTGAAAGTGTCATGTCATGAAATCAAACATCCAGATACGTTAGTTATTAGTCCGAGTTCACGTTTGATATTCAAATACATACTAGATGCAATCATGGTTTTTAGTTAATTAACGTGTGATTAATGACGGTGTTATTATTTAACATGAAACATAGATGATTACAGCACATAAGTTATATGGTGACATGTTAATTAACCCTACACAATCACAAGTAAACTAACGTTCTCACAATATACATATACATGAGAATTCATTCATAATACACATTTTCGAAATTTTACAAACATATGGAAACTCAATAAATATGATATTCATGATCTCGAAAATATGTACAACAAAGTTTTCGAAAGCTATCACAGACAAAGATCTCGAAAGTTTTGTGGACAAAAAGATTTCAAAAAATTTCCAAGGAAAGATTTCGAAAACAGTTACTGTTCACAAAAGATTTCGATAACTTCATAGTAAAAGATTTCGATAACTTTTAATTTACATTATCTCGATAATTTCTGAAAAGATCTCGAAATAATATTTTCTCGAAAATTTAAATGAGATATTTCAAAATCTTCCAAGATTTTCTCGAAAAGAAAAGATCTCGACAATTTTAAAAGATCTCGAAAAATTTTTGGAGAAAAGATTTCGATAATTTTCTCGAAAAATTTTCTCGAAAAAATTCTTATACAAGAATTTTTCGAAATCTTTGAAGTCGTACGTTTTGTGAGAAATCCTTGTATCTTTTGAATGAAGCCTGTATTTAGATTGATAATCATCAGTTAGAAACACAAATAGGCAATACACAAAAGATTTCGAAAATTAGCGAGACATGAAATTATCTAGAACTTTATTCACGAGAAATCATGAGGTGAAAACACACAATAACATCAATTAACACTTAATAGAACATAGTCTAGCAGTTTAATTAGACTCAACAACATTCAAACGAAAAGCCCCAAATTTGAACATGAACCCTAAATATCTAGATCATGCATACTGATGTTTTGGTATAATTAACAAGCATAGGCAAGTTCTAAACATATAAACAAACAAATCCCACCAATAATATCAACAAAAACATTACACATTCATAAAAACCCAAATCGGCTTAAACCCTAATTTTCAAAATCAATCCTAACGTGTAAACTGTTGTAATTAGGCAATAGGGATATGATTACATGACATTTAAACACAAAAGCCCTATGATTTCTAACCCTAAATCACAATTATACGTAAGACTTGTGATTTTCGAAAACCCTAGTTCTTATGATCATAAAATTGAAAGATCTAGCCATTGAAAATGAAATTAGTTAAAAACCATTTGTTAAAACAAGCTATAGATCATGAATTCACTTACGGTTTTGAGATCAAGAACACGGATTGGTAGATTGAAGGTGAGCTGTTTGATATAAAAGGTTGTGTTTGTTTTTGTTTTTTGAATTTGTGAAGAAAAACGACGGGGGGTGTTTGTTTTTGTGAATAATTAATGAAACTTTGACAACTTGGCAACTTTAGTCCCTTAACTACTAACTTAACCAAATAACATGTCCTAATGACTTAATTTAACAGTCAAACGTAACGACAGTTAATGGTAAGCTAATAAAGAAATAAAATGAAGAAAGAAGTGATACGAGATAACCTTTAACGTTCCACCATTGCAAAGAAACATCATAACATCAAAGAAATATGCAAGTACACATGTTTGCACAAGATTTCGAATTTTGAAGAACATTTTCTCCCCCTCAACACTTGGTGTGAAAATATTGAAATTTTAATAAACCAAAGTGTTGACGAAGATTGTGTACGAGCATTTAAAACATAAAAAATTGTAAAATCGTTTTGGATTTTGTATTTTGTTTTTGATAGATATTTACAAAGATAGTTTTGGTATTTGACTCGGTTAATTGTTTTCAAGAAAAGATTTAAGATCATCCGGAGTCAAACACCACATACCAATCCAGTGAACTAGCTCAGTAAACCTTCCCGGGGGTAGTGGTTTTGTGAACAAGTCTACCAGTTGGTATTCTGTACCCACAAAATATAACTCAATTGTACCCTTTTCAACATGCTCCTTGATGAAGTGATAACGGAGATCAATGTGCTTAGACTTAGAATGCAGAACCGTGTTGCATGAGATCGCTATCGCACTTTTCGAGTCACAATACATCGGAATCTTGTTGAATAAGTAACCGTAGTCCATTAGTTGTGTACGCATTCAAATGACTTGTGCACAGCAGGCAGACATGGTAACATATTCAGCTTCTGTTGACGATAGTGATGTGAAATCCTGCTTCTTTGATTGCCAAGACACGAGTTTATCTCCTAGAAACTGCAAACCACTAGAAGTACTTTTGCGTGTATCCATACACCCTGCATGATCAGCGTCTGAAAAAGCTATTAGTTCAAAACCGGAATCCTTCGGATACCAGATCCCCAAATTAATGGTTCCCTTTACGTATCGAAGGATTCTCTTAGCCTCATTGAGGTGACGCTCAGTTGGACTGGACTGATAGCGAGAGCACATAAATACAGCAAATACAATATCCGGTCTACTAGCGGTGAGATACATCAGTGACTCAATAATACTTCGGTACTTTGTGGGGTCAACTGGTTTCCCATTTGGATCCGCATCTAACTTAGTTGTGTTAGCCATAGGAGTATTGTAAGTATCACAACTGGTCATTCCATGTATCTTAATTATCTCAAGAGCGTATTTGGACTGATTTAGGAAAATTCCACGGGGAGACTGATGAACTTGTAGTCCCAAAAAGAACGTAAGTTTACCCATCATTGACATTTCAAAATTTTGTTTCATTAATCTGGCAAAAGCGTTTGAGTACTTTTTGTTTGTAGAGCCAAAAATAATGTCGTCGACGTATATTTGCACAATTAAAATATCTTCCCCGTGTTTTTGAATAAACAAAGTTGGATCTAGTAAACCTTTTGTAAAAGAATTAGCAAGCAAGAAAGCAGTAAGTTTATCATACCACGCCCTGGGGGCTTGTTTGAGACCATAAAGAGCCTTCTTAAGTCGGTAGACATGATTTGGGTGCTCTGGGTCGACAAATCCCTTTGGCTGACTAACGTATACCTCCTCACGTAGTTGACCGTTCACAAATGCAGTTTTCACATCCATTTGATAAACGACCATGTTTTTGTGAGCAGCGTATGCTAAGAATATTTGAACAACTTCGAGTCTAGCCACTGGTGCAAAAGATTCCTCAAAGTCAATGCCTTCCTCTTGAGTATATCCTTTAGCTACCAAACGTGATTTGTTGCGAATAACATTGCCTTCTGCGTCCAACTTGTTTTTCCAAATCCATTTTAGCCCAATGACATAAAATCCATCCGGTCATTCAACTAATTCCCAAACTTCAAGACGTTTGAATTGGTTGAATTCCTCTTGCATTGATTCAATCCAGTTGTCGTAGGTGAGAGCTTCTTTAATATTTTTCGGTTCTTCATGACAAACTGTTAGAGCATAAATGCAATGTTTGGCATCGGAGTGAAGTTTTTGTCTAGTCATAACTGGAGCTGTTGGATAACCAATAATGTTGACAATTGGATGGTCACGAGTCCAATGATGTGTTGAAGGGAGAGGGTTATGAAACTGCTGCATATCAGTTGATTCCAAATTGCGTGTTGACGACTCAGAAATATCAGAAAGGTTTGGAGTCGGTGCAAACGGATTGAAGAACGCATTTGGATCATAATTTGCAGGTTCGGGTACTTGTTGTTGGTTTAGATCTTTAGTTGGGTTGTCGGTGTTGGAAGCGGTTTGTTCTTCTATTGTTGGTGATTCAGTCGGGGGTGCATCGGGTGTTACTATTGTAGTTGTAGTAACCGTTGTATCAGGTACTTGAATATTATCAGGTTGAGCAGCGGAACTAGCGGATACATCGGGTGCACGTGTCTCAAATGAATCATCGAACAAAGGAGAAAACAATGTTTCCAATTCTCGACGAGTTTGTGACAACGGTTCAGCTGAAGAATCTGGAAACTTTATGATGAGACGAAAAATGTTACGTTTTTAGGGGTCGGTTTGAGTCCTAATTCGTATGTTTTTGGTTTGGATTTCACCCAAAGTCGTTTCTTTTCTCATTTTAGGTACTTTTGAAGGGAAAATCACAAAAGAAGCATTTTCGGAGTGAAAAAGTGCGGAAAAAAACAAAAACTTAAAAGACCTTAAAGATCACAGAAGGTGACACCGTCACACTCTACAAGGTGATGCCGTCAGGAACAAGTGAAGTCCAGAAGTGGAAAAAAGACTCGTGACGGGCCAGAGAGTTCGTAGTGCAAATTGGTGACGCCGTCAACCAAGGCCGTCAGATCTGGAACCAGCAATTATGACCACGTCAAGGAAGGCCGTCTGAAAACCCTAATCGCCGAGCTGACGACGTCACTTATTGGGTTGACGCCGTCAGCCCACAAAATCTATATATATAGAACATTTTTCTTTTATTTAAGAGGAATTGGAGAGTGGAGAACTTGGGACCAAAACCCTAGTACGAGTTTTACAGACCTTGGAGGGTATCCAAACCCTTCCAACTTGCATGTTCAATTAAAGATAAGTCTTTATTCATACAATATGTCTATGTGTTGTGTGATATATCTTTGTGCTTGTCTTTCTTTTAATATGCTAGGCTAATTTAATTTGTGTTTGCTTAGATCTAATGAAACCTAACTATTGATTATCATGTGATGTGTATGTTGTGATTGTATTTGGGTGAATGTTTCATCTACGTTAGACTAAGGAAAACTGGCTAATCTCCTATATGGTAACATGCTTGAACGTCTTTAGAAACGTGAATCATCATGTGTGTTATTGGTTTTTAAGGTAGTATTTCATGCATAGGTTGCTATCGGATGAGCTCATGATAGGATGCTTGACGTATCGTCATAGAGTGAGGTAGGAACTTATAGAGTTAGGGAATTGAACGCACTCCTAACGACTGTTAGGATACACCATCATCCAGCAAACTCCAACACTAGTCACATGATAAAAGATAGTTAGGGAGTAATGAAATCTAAGTAAACACTATTCTCCACCACTGATTCTCTCTAAACAAAAAAATACAAAAATATAAGTAGCTTAGAAGTAGATAACTTGGGTTAGTTGACTAGCAACTAATTCCGCCCTATCCTCCAAAACCTGAGATTTACTGCTTTCATAAAATATAAAAAATACAAAAAGAATCTTCATCCACCCTTAGACCTAGATTAGAGTAGTTTTTAGCCTAACGAACACTATTCCCTGTGAGAGAACGATCAATCCCCCGGTACTTTCCACTTCACTATACTACATCGGTCAGGTACACTGCCTGGTGGGGATTGCAAGCTTCTCGAGATCCCTCGAGAGGTAAAACGTAGTGCGTGTTGCAATCCACGCGCATCAGTTTAGACGGTTGGTTGCGGGTCCTAAGCTGTTTTGCTCAGAAGCCATTTCTGTGAGCTCATCGAAATTAGCATGGATAGTCTCCTGAATCTCTCTAGTACGACGGTTGTAGATTCTAAAACTTTTGGAGTTTTCATAATATCCAATGAAGATACCAATGTCAGCCTTTGCCTTAAGCTTTCCAATATCATCACGATTATTATTCGGATAACAAAGAGATCCAAATACATGAAAGTGTTGTATGTTGGGCTTTCGTTTGTGAACAATTTCATACGGTGTGACTTTGTGACGTTTATTGATCATACAACGATTTTGGGTGTAACATGCGGTAGAGACGGCTTCTGCCCAAAGATAATCTGGTAATTGAGCATTAATGAGCATCGTTCGTGCGGCTTCCACTAACGTCCTGTTGCGTCTTTCGACCACTCCATTTTGTTCGGGAGTCCGTGCAATTGATGTTTGATGTTCAATTCCAACTTTCTCAAAGTATGCACGAAGAGTTTGATTCTTGAATTCAGTTCCATTATCTGTTCTTACAATTCTTACTGTGTTGCGAAGTTGAACCTGAATTTTCGTGAGAAAGGTGATTATCATTGATGGAGCTTGATCTTTGCTTCGAAGAAAGTAGACCCAAGTCCATTTGGAGAAGTCATCGACTATCACAAGTATGTATCGTTTCCCATTAATCGTTTGTACTCGCATTGGTCCACATAAATCCATATGAAGAAGTTGAAGAACATGATCAGTGCTCGGTTCTGGTTTGGTGGTGAGGTGTGCACGTTTGCTCTTTCCTTGTTCACAAGCGGGACATAGGTGATCTTTTGCATATCGGAACCTTGGAAGACCGTCAACTAGTTTATGGCGAGCAAGATCAGTCATAGTTCGGAAGTTGAGATGTGACATGCGTTGGTGCCATAACCAGGATTTTGTCGATTCAGCCTTTGAAAGTAGACAAATGGGAGAGGAAGCGGTCATGTCGGACATTGAAATTGTATAAAGACTGTTTCCACGTGTGCCGGACATGAGATCATTTCCTTGTAGATCACGAACAAAGCATGTTTTCTCCCTGAATGCAACTTCCAGATCACCATCACAAAATTGACCAACTGAAAATAGATTGTGACCAAGGCCTTCAACATAATAAACACGACTAATTTCGATATTCCCACTGACATAGTCCCCATAGCCCATAATTGCAGCGAAATGATCATTCCCGAATCTGACAGTACCAATGAACTTTGAGACAAAGTTTTTTAACAGTTTGAGATTGCCTGTCATGTGTCGGGAGCATCCGCTATCAACAATCCAGAGAACAATTTGCACCACCTGCATCACATGAAAGAGACGACGATGGTACAATGGTAAGGGTGGAACCCGAAGAAGTTGTGGGTTCCGTTGGGTTAGAAGCACACATGTTAACAATTTTAGGAATCCATTTAAAGTTATGTGTCCTTTGTAACCAACGTTGCCAATTCCAACTAGATTTAGCCTTCTTTATATCAAATTCAGTGACAGTTGGCATGATCCTAGAGGTATTGTTCGCAACTACTGGGTTGACTATATCATTCTTAGAAACTACACAAGGCATAAGTCCTAGCACAGATTTAGAAGCATTAGTGGGCCTAGATTTTCTGCCTAATGTACGTTTCTTAAGACGAGATAAAAGAGAATTTGCAACACATTTAGAATGATCACCAGATAACATACTCTTACGACAAAACACACATGAAGCATCAACTTTTAAAACATTCAAAGGTTCATCATTCGTTACACATAGATTAGAATTACAATTTGCCAAATCAGTATCTAAATCTAGTGCAGGATGAGTCTTATTCAAAGTCCTAGGGTGTTCTTCTACTTCAGAGGCTTCTAGTGTCTCTCTTCTACGTTGCAAAATCCTATTCTTCCATTTCATTCGTTTATGCTTGGATCTGCTAACGCTATGAGTGGCAACTATTCCTGTAGAAGTGGAAGGATCCAAATTAGACTTCTTAGTGTGTTGTGCTATATTTGTTATGTCTAATGAGTACATTCCTGGAGCAATTACATTAGTGTTGACAGATTTTCCTTTTTCAAGCTTACGTATTTTCTCTTTCAACTCAATGATAATGTGCATTTTATCTTGAATTTCACTGTCGAGTTTTCGGTTAGAATAAAAATATTCATCACGACTCTTTTGCCAAAAATCTGTAACTTCTTGCAATTCTGCAATTTCCTTTTCATATTTCGAGATTTGACTTTTTAGTTCCTCGTTTTCGTTTTGAAAAGTTGTGGAAGTTTTAAGACTTTGTAATTCCAGTTCGAAATCAAGACTTTGGTTTTGACACCATTCAAGCTTTTTGTTGAGTTGAGAAATCTCATTTGAAAGTTTGTTTTGCACATCATCATTGTGTTTTCGGAGATTAACGTTTTCATTTTTTAATGTCTCAATTTGTTTAGATAACAACTCAACATCATCACAGTTATCATCAACAAGCATAGAAGTACCAGATTCATAAAGAGAATTCATAATCACAAAAATTATATCAGCACTAAGAACATGTTCCAAGAGTCGATCAGCTTCTTTTTGTAAAAATTGATTTTGACGTTTTTGATTTAAAATTGCTTGTTCAGTTTCTTGAAACACATTTATGATGGTTTTGACTTCCTTGTTAAGTTCCTGTTCCCATCTCTTAACATATGAATGCAAACGTTGAAGACTTGGAGTAAATTGAGTTTGTAACATTTCCCTTCTTTCTTTCGCAACAGGAGAAAGAAAGTTGGCAACAGTGAGTTCAGAATTCTTTTCAACAACATATTCCAATGACTGGATCTCAGTTGTGAAATATTTATAGTACTGAAAGAAAGTAGAATCAGTTAACATGCTAAGTTTGTTTTGTAACTCGGTGTTTTTCTAAAGTGTTGTCTCTAAGCATGTTTCCTTATCTGATTTTGCTTTGAAAAAATTGAGTTGTGTTTTACAATGCTCAAGTTCTCTTGTTAATGCAACGCTTTTGTCTCTCAACTTTGCATTCAGTGCTTGACACTGAATATTTTGATTTTGGCTGGTCATAAGTAACATTCTCCATTCTGCATCTGAATCAGACAAAAGCTCATGTTGTTCAAGATGATCATTGTTATCTTGTGCAGTGGATATAATTGTTTCATCAAATGTAACAACTGGGTTTATTGGATTATCATCAAATAACACCACTGTGGACATTTGATCAGTTATATGAGTAGATAACGTAGAATCAAATTGAACAACTTGTGCAATGTCTGAGATAGAGTTAGACGGAGATCCACTGTCATGTATCAGGCATGGATAAGAATCATTTGCTTGATACAGAGCATCAGTGTCATAGATTGGACTGGAATCACTTACCTGGAGTTCATGTGTGTCAGCCATTAAGAGCATATCAACAGTTCCATGTGAGTTATCCATGACAGAAGAGGTAATGTGAGTCATTCCATGAGATCTTCCAGATGTTGTTTCCACGTGAGTAGTATCTTCTTCAAGCTTAACCAAATTTGTCAGTCGCGATTCCAGATAGCTCTGAAGAGTGATTTGTGGAGCAGGGAGGATGCTTTTCATGAACTTCCTATGGAGACAAGACTGTAGAAGTTGATTCATTCGTAGGTCTTTGTGTGGCTGATGCATGATTTCAAGATGTTTCCACATTTCATGAGCACAATCTTCAAAATCCAAGTTAGAGTAGATGGAATTTGGAAGACCTAGAGTGATGTACCAACTTGCTTGGTAGTCAGCAGCATGTTGGTCTTTGTCATGGCCAGTCAAAGTGTCTTTGGTTTGTAGTTCAATGAAGCCTGTTGAGTCAGCAATGAATTTCATTTGATATGGTCCTTGAAGAATGGATTTTAGTATGAGATCAGCTTGTGGACGAACAGCAACCCATTGTAAGAATCGTCGTTTCCAAGTAGTGTAGTTTCCATTAATCAACATAGGAGGATATGATTCATTACCAAAGTGTAGTACATGACGAGGGTCGGTACTGTGACGTGGAGTGTAAGAAGAGTTTGAGTACGGTAGTTGAGACATGATGAAATACTTGTGTAAAATGGATCTTGTAGAAGGTATAAGTGTGATGCCAAGTCTAGAAAACTATCCCAAGTATGTTCTCAAAGTTTAAAATGTTGAATATCTCGAAAAACAGTCAAAGTAACAAAGATTTCGAAAAAACACAAAAGATTTCGAAAAAGTTCAAAATTTCTCGAAAAAACAGTTTATCGAGAAAATTTTAGCAAAATTTCCGAGAAATTTTTCTTTAGGGAAAATTAGTAAAGTTCTCGAAAATTATGAAAGGATTTCGAAAGTTTTCCAAGGATCTCGAAAATCAAAAGATTTCGATAAGCCAGAAAAGATCTCGAAAGTTCAAAATTTTCGAAAAATTTCCACAAAATTTTCGAGATTATACAATAACGAAAATATCCAACAAGTCGAAGTGTTTTCTTTCTTATACAAGAGAGAAAAGCACTGAGTAACCAACGAAAACACTTTAGGAGCAGTCACAAAAGATCTCGAAAGCTAGGGTTTAAGGATTTCGAAAAAAGGTACAAAATTGGCAGAGTTTTGTTTTTGTAAAAAGCAATCCAAAAACACGTTTTTAATCCAAGATTCTTGTACAACTAACCTTAAAACGATGAGATATTAAAGAAAGTTGCAAACTTTAACCACTTTTCAAAAATTTGAAAAATTTCGAAAAAAGGTACAATAGTACGAATAGAAATTTTTTGTGAAAATTTGAAACTTTGTTGGTTGTTTGAGTTTGTAACACACGTTTTGATGAAAAAGATGTGATAAAAACACGAAACAAACAAGAAAGTAACAAACTTTAACAAAAAATAACGATTAAAAAACAAGTTTTGGGTCGTAGAAAACAAAAACAAAAATGTACACCTTCTATTTGGCGATTGATACCACTTGTTAGGTCACCATATTGTAAACACAAGTATAGATTTGATAGAAATGAGATGAGAAATAGAGTTTGGTTGATTAGATCAAATATGAAGAATAAAAGTGCAAGAGTTTCCTTATGTAAATGAAATAACCAACAAGAGAAAGGGTTTACATGATGTCGTATTTATAGGAGAGGAGCTAGGGCAACATCCCTTCTCCTTCCTTTCTCTTAAACGTATGGGCCTAAAGCCCATTGGACGAGTATTGGACTCATCCTTAAACATTACAAGATTAATAAACTTAGCAACCTATTACAAATGTATAAATAACCGAGACTTGACTTAAACGTTGAAAACTTAGGTTCTAACACCTAGTATGCCTTAGTTACATGTTTCTTAAGACGTTCAAGCATGTTACCATATAGGAGTATTGCCAGTTTTCATAAGCCTAACATTGATGAAACATTCATCCCAACAAAATATTAACACATCAATCAACCAATAATTAATAGTTAGGTTTCATTAGATCTTAGCAAACACAAGAAAAATCTAGCCTAGCATGTTAATTGAAAGACAAGCATAAGATATAATTAACCAACACATAGACATATTGATTAATTTAAGTGAGGACTTATCTTTAATTGAACATGAAGGTTTCAAGGGTGAAAAACCCTTGAAATTACAGCTAAAATCGTCTTAGGGTTTTGTACCAAAAGTTCCCCACAAAGTTCCACCCAAAGTTCCACACTAATGAATGAAAATTAGGAAAATATATATAGATTTTACATTCTGACGGCGTCAGGTTATAGAGTCTTACGTCGTCAGCTCGCCGTCATTAGGGTTCTCGGATGGCCTAGATTTACTTCTGACGCCGTCACCCTTTAAGTTAACACCTGACGGCCTACAATCTTTAACACCTGACGCCGTCAGGTGAAAACATCTTGTTTTTTTCATAGGACGTCTAGTGTAATCTGACTTCACTCTTTTGTCAACGTTGGCTGACGGCGTCACCTTGTGACTCTGACGCCGTCAGGTAGGGAATTCAGCTTCTTTTGAGACTTTGTCGTTTTCTTCACTTTTATGCTCCAAAAACGTCCAAATATGCATGTTTCCCATAATTCTTCTCAAAAGTACCTAAAATGACAAAAGGAACGATTTAGGGCAATATTGATCATATTTACTCGAATTAGGGCTTAAATGACCCCTTAAAAGGGGTACACTTTTCGTCTCATCACTAGAGTAACTCAAGTTGAAACGCAGCCCCAACGCAGATGGCTTGGAAATGGTATTAACGTGCGTTACCATATTGAAAGATTGCCACATAAGAATAACGCCTAACCAGAGTTATGACTCCTCATGCTCTTAGGATTTACATTTGGATTTGGATTTGACGTATAAAAGTAAAAAAGTGTTTAATATTAATTATTTTGTATAATAATTTTGTAATAAAATATATTATTAGTTAAATTAAATGTAGAGTGAGATGAGATGAGATGAGATGATAGTAATATATAAGGCTCAGTAAAAATATTAATACCTACTAAAACACATCTAATTACTTATCTTTCATTAATGAATTCATTCTTCTTTCCAAAATATACAATCAAACGAATGTCTAGTGTCACATCAAACAAAACTCATTCTAACGGTCTATACCAAACACATCTTCACTTTCATCCATCTAGGTTAAATAGATATATAATATAGTGGCCAATTAACCGCGTATAAGCGGTATAGCGCTAGCAGTTTACAGCCACATTTAACTTGTGGTTCAACGAGTAATTTGGTTATCGCGTGTTACGGCGAAGTTAGTTTAAATCTAACATTTGCTGCGAATTATTTTTTTCTTGTTTTGCATACATATTTTTTTTAAAACACAAAATACGAAATCAATGATTAATGTGTTATTGTCCGAAAAAGTTGTTTAAGAAAAGGTTTGTATCATACATACCCATATTATAATTTTGTGAGAAAGGGAAAAAAAATTATAGTACCAAGGAATATCATTTTTGGCCTTACACTATTCTTATGTAACACTAACGGTTGCATCCATTAATGGTTGTAATTACTTACAGTTAATCAACAATATAAAAATTTAACACTTGGTATACACAATTTTGACAAACCGATGTCACTTGAATAAAACAATCTACACTAACCTTCTGCGATGAGGAAAACATAAAAAATTGATTTCACTCAGAAACAAATATAAGCTCATCTTGTTTACATATAAATACAATAATTATATGTTTTTAGTTAATGGAAACATTAGAAAGATGGTCATGCTAGAAAGTTATCAGACGTTGGTCAAACTACTCGACATGTCACTCATATCCACTACTTTTACTAATAGCAACTATGACTGACATTTCAAGTGGCTTCACCAACGTGTAATAGCTTTTTAGCTCGTCCACCTTGCCAACACAATACACGTAGCTTTTGGCTTTCTTAGAACTAAAAATAACGTCTAGTTAAGCACCAACCACTTTACGGATGTTTTGATGGGTTAGAGTGTTCAAGTAGGTCAAGATGTGACTAAGAACAAAGCACATTTCATCCGTAAATGCGGATACAAAAGAACACATTGGCATGGCAGCATGCAAACGACACAATTTTTTTGGAAAAGTTATTGAAAGGGGTAAAGCGACGGACTTTTTGTAGAGATGCAAGGCAATTTTTTTATGAATTCACAACGGCATAGTTTTGTGCCAAGCAGAAACCACGTCATTTCCCAAGGGTAATTAATAGAGTGTACTTTATATTCACCTCTCAACAACATCAGACCATCTCAGTCTTCCATGAAAGATCAAATATCAGACATTTATCTTTTCGAACTTGAGATTCATAACCACAACATATCTAAAAGAGATAGCAAGAACAACCGCTTCCTTTTCCTCCTCAGGGAGAACCATTTTGGGTATTGTTAAGGTGTAATTTCATACCTTTTCTAAGGGTCATTTAGCCTTTAAACTCATATATATTTGATCAAATATTACCCTAAACCGCTTCTTTTCAAGATGTAGGTGCTTGGGAGCACAAATGCTGAAAACGTACAAGTTTTGAGCTCGATTAGATGAAGAACGGAAAAAAAATGACAACTCCAGCAACGTGACCGGCATGTGTGACGGGTCTTTATATGGAAACGGCTTGTGATGACAGCGTCAGAAGAGGCTGACTGTGTCACAACTACAACATGACGTCGTCACAACTAAGTCGGTGCAAAAACAAAACCCTAATTGGCGACGAGTTGACAACATCACAACCATAACGTGACGCCGTTACAACCTAAAATCTATAAATACAAATGCTTTGTTTTCATTATAGTATGTGCAACTTTGGTTGAACATATACCACCGAACCTTAGTCGGTTTTTACAGATTTTGTAGGCCTTTTTGGCCCTATGAATTGTGATAAGTTATTTATTCAATTATTCAATCATGTTTATGTGTAATTGTGTGATTGCTTATTTGATTGTCTTTATATTACTATGTTAGGTTAAATTAATTAGTATTTATTTAAAATTTCATGAAACCTAGTTATTGATTGCTTGTTTATCGTCTCTTTTCAATGGTGTGTTCGTTAGGAGTTGGAAAACTGACGACTAACCTATATAGGGTAGTTTGAATGTCTATTAAATGTGTCCAATTATTTTTTTTGAACATTAAATGTGTCCAATTAATACTTATGTCTTAGGGATTAATTAGTAGAGTATTTATTGTGTGACCTAGTTATTAGGTAGGATATGGACATTCAGACAAACGTCTCCAATTTAAGCTAGTTCATAGACGTGTGACTAACCAACCCGCAATAGGTAATAAGGAATACTCCGCATTGCATTAGACAAGTAGGTGACATTCGATAAACATAGCGAGAAAATAAATAGAGAGTAATGGAATTCTAGGTAAACACGTTTTCCCTCTTAAAAGAAGTTCGCCACCACTTTTCCTTTTTTTGTTATTTAATTTTCTTGCATTTTTAGGTTAATTAGTAGTTTAAAACTAAATATGTCAAACCCCGAATTTTACTTACTTTCAAATAAATTAAAAATAATCAAAAATAATGTTCTCTCAACCCTTATATTTAAATCGACATACACTTCGAACCTACCTCAGTATTCCCCTAGAGAAAGATCAATCTCCCGAGTCTTGCCTATACTACACTACGACAATTAGGTACTCTGCCTAGGAGATTGTAAAACTAGTGCATTGCAACCCACCGCATCAAGTTTTTGGCTCCGCTGCCGGGGAATAGTTTAGGTTCTGATTTATATTTCGTCTAGGTTTAGTTCATAAGATTCCTATTTAGTGAACATTTTTCTTCTTTTGTAGCATTCTTTTTTTTCGTATTTTTGTTTGTAACTTTTTCATTAACTCTTCCGTTCACCATTATAGAGAACGCGAATACATCAAATGTTTCACCCGATCATCCACTTGATGATAAGAACTTTTCACTTCCTTTTATACTCTTTACAGGGCTAGTTTAACTATAAAGTTAGTCTAACCAAGTTCCATGCTTATTTGTAATGTAATGTTTAGAAAAACTTAGAATTATATAAAAGTAACAACAAAGTTTTTCCAACGTTTAATTCTTTATTGATATAAATCAAAGAACTATACCCAAGTGTTTGCGGAACAACACTTGGGAAGTTGGGATTGAATGACAAGTGTATTTGTGATCTTCTTTCTAAACTTAAACACTAAACCTATGTTAAGTGTTTAAGTAAGAACTATGCTAACCAATAGAGTATTACTCTAGGACATAGTTCTTCTTTGGATAAGGGTTTTGAGCTCTTGGAGATTTTATGATGTTATAGGTTGAGAGCTTAAATCCCTTCTCTTTACATTGAACTATTTATAGGCGGATATTTATCATGGGCATTCGTGAGATAGAAGCTACTTGCTATTTTGACAGGCTAAAGTCCAAATAGTGAATTTTGTTTCTATTCTAAATTACAGTTGTAAACCTTCTTTCGGTGTAACTATTTGTACTTAAGGACTTCTTGACCTTTGATAAGATTTTTGACTATTTATCTTTCCAAGAAGTTTCCCGCCCATTTCTTCAACGCCTTAGTTACTTAAAGCATAACTAAGTCTTTATTCAATGTTTTATTGGTCAGGAAGATCTTGGGGAGTCAGAGAGTTTATTGTCATCATTCTCTGACTCTATCATTCAGGTCTTGATTCATATCTTCAATCTTTGAGCTCCGCCTCAGATAATGATGAGGCTTTCCTTCAGACTCTGAGGAATGTCTTGTGAATGACTCTCTGATGACTGGTCATCAGAGACAAAATATACTTTGGATGTTTTTCATTCTAATCTATACATAAGGGGGTTTTGGGCTTTGAATTGACCCAACAATCTCCCTCTATTTAGATAGAAAAATAACCTAAGTATTTTTCAGTATAAGTGAGCAAATACAACTTCTTCTTACAACTGATCATATAGGACTGTAAGCTAGAGTAAAGAAAGACAGATATGTGGAAAACTAGAAGGGGGGGGGGGGTTGAATAGTTTTACGTCTTTTTAATTTTATAAAACTTGGTTTCAAAATATTGATTCGAGTTTATTCAATTGTTTGTTATAAAAACTTTGTTTTTGAAAACTTAGTTTAGTTTTAAAACCTTGTTTACTCTTAAAACTTTGATTCGATCTTATGTGAACTCAAGTCTTGAACAATATGAACAACTATATCAAGGTATAAAAAATAATAATGATGTAAGCTAAGTATGTAAAATCAACACATGCATAATATAAACAATTATAGCTATATACGAGATGTAAGTGAGTAAGCTAAGTAATAAGTTAGAGATGGAAAGATCTAACCGCGAGATAAAGGATTTATAGTGGTTCGGCTACAAGGACACCTTCCTTGCCCTACTCCACTCCCCGAGTCACCTACTCGAGAGTTTTCTTCACTATGTCAACAAGCTCCCTTATGGCGGAGAAAACCTTACACAACTTTCACTTACACCAATTTAACGACACAAAGCTAGATGTCAAGTTCTAATCCTAGCTAGAACCAATCTCACAACTGTTTACAACTTCTACACTACTTGTACACACCACTACGTCTTCACTACTTCTCACTACTTCACTACTTCACTACTTCACTACTTCTTCTTCACAACACTACTTCTACTTCACCTAGATCTACTTATTACAAGCACAACACAACTTTACAAATGATTTACACAATATACAAAACTAATCTACAATACTTCTTAACTTGATGTTGAAGGAGTATTCTTCTCTTGCACTTTGAGTGGTAAAGGATTGGATCACTTGAAACAAAGACTAATAATCTTATGATCAAAGGATTTAGAATGATGCTTAGAAAGGATTGAGACTGAAAATTTTAGTGCAAAAGGTGAGGAAAAATACCAGGATTGAGCCTGTATTTATAGGCAAAAGTTTCTGACAACATGAGCGTGCCGGCCCCCTTAATTGGTGGCCAGCCCGCTTAAAATTAAGGGGGCCACCCCTTATAATTAAGGGGGCCGCCCTCCTGTAACGGCCATATTTCTTTGTCTTTTCTGGGGAAAGTTTATTTGGTGAAAAACTAACTGATTTTGGTTAAAAATTTGAATTCATATATTTGTTATGAATTAAACATTTTCCTTTATTACCAAAAATGTTTTTCAAAGATATAAAAGATGTTTATATAATTTTATAAACTTTGTAATGTTTAAATAAAAATCCCTTTGATCATAAAAATGTATTAGACGTTTGTTTATTCATACTTTAAGTGATTTAGTTGGATAAAATGATATTTGTAACTAAATACTTGTTTACGTAGTAATTTTACGTTTAATGTTTTTACATTTTGTGATCGTAAAAACATAGGGATATCGAAAAATATCAATAACGTTTTTACGCATTATTTATATCAACAAGATAGATAATATTCATTCATATAGCATCACAACTTTTCTTAATAAGAACTATTAAATCATATCTATCGTTGTTATTAAAACTCATAGCCTAGTTCTTCCATCTTGATTTTCTTCATATAGTGCTTGTCTTTGTCTGGTCTTTCATCAATTAAGGAGTCTACGTACTCTACAAACCTTTTGTTCTCAGGTGTGTGATGTCGTACAGCTTTGCACTTGAAGAAGACCAGGGTCTGAATGATACAGAGTTGGATATCATACACTCTTTGAAAAGCAGGTTCTTTGTTGATGTCATAGAAGAAGATGCCTCAATCAGGTTGCTCTATGACTAGTGAAGCCCTGCAACTAATTGTTCTTGTTATGATTCTATCATCCTTTTTCTTTTCTTAGATCCAGACACATCCTCAATGGGCTTCAGAGGCTCAACCTTCAGAGATTCACCAATCTTCTTTAAATCTAAGAATTTTGTTTCCAAAGTTTGAAGATGTCTTTTGACAGCCTTTACCATTTTCTTCTAGAGTATGAGAAGCATCATTTCCCATTCCTTCACCCCCAGCATTGTGAATTTAAATTTAGGAAAAGTTTCAGATGTCCTCAAATCATTGCCTCTGATGAGCGTGATGGTGAAAGGAGTGGTTTAAGTATCAAGTTTGATGTCAGTGATCACTCCCTCTTTTCTGATATAGGTCAACCTGTGGTGGTATTCTTTCTTTGTCTTTTCTCTTTCTTCTTTGAGTTCTTGCAGAGTCTTATCCTGAAGATTCTTGTATTTGGTCTAGTCTTCAGCTTATTCAAGCTTATTCACAAGCTCACGAGTGTATTTGGTTTGTTTGGCTATTTAGTTTTGAAGTTGGGTTGTCTTGGGTCACGGTTAGAACCAAACCCACAAGTGAGTTTCGGTCAAACTTGGTTTTGGCTAGGTTGTGTAGTATTTGGTCCTTTTGGTTTGCCTTGTATGCGGCGTGGACTCACAACCGAGACCTCTTGGTCTCAGCGAGCTAAGCTTTTGGTCCGAATGGTTTGTGGTTATGTTGTGGTTGTTATGCTTGATTGTGACTTTGGGAACTCGAGCCATAGGATTTAGCGTGGCCGAGTGCTGATATGGAATTGATATTGACTTGAACTATGATGTGTTGGCCTCGTTGTGGTTAATCGAGAACCCGTTGTCTCGGTGTGACCATGATAGATTAAAACAGATTATTATATGACTTGGACATGTTGATACGTTTGACTTGTTGACCCGGCTTTGACCGAGGAATTGATTTGGAAATGTGAATCGATACGTTAATAACTCTGGTGACATATTATAAACAAAAAGAAAAGATTAAATAAAAGTGGTTGTTAAATATGTTAACTAATAATTTAAAGTTACTTAATATATATTAACAAAAAGAAAATATAAGAATGTTGAGTATCTAATTTGGATAAAAACTGAAGGGTACGAGGTTGTTAGACGTTTCGAGGCACATTTCCCCTAGTACGATATATTTGGAATTGTTGGAAATATATGTGAATTATTGGAGTTACGGATTGGTTGAACATTAATAAGACCCGGCCGACACGGTTATCGGACTTATTGGGTTAACGAATTCAATAAGGACCCGGTAAGTGTGTTGGAGGAATTTATTAGTGTGTGGCCTATCCTTATGACTTACCATTTATTGTGATGTGTAGGTTTGGCTTTGGATTAATAAGTGAGACGAAGGAATTGTTGGACTTACTGGGTTGACGAATTTGATAAGGATCCAATAATTTGTCCGGATACCTTATTAAGCTTTTAAGCTTGATCATTTGACTTGACCTTGATTGTTTGACTTGATGATGGATTAGTAGTCGGATTATTTGGGATATTGCAACACCGGGTTAGAAATGCATACGTGGACATGAAATATCATTAGACTTTAGACATTGTGGACTATTGGAATGCTAAAAAACTATAATACATTAGACTCATAATGAATTTAGTGTATTCGAGCCGTAACAGATAAACAATGGAAAATAATGTCTAACGAACAATAATATTTATAACACTTGTTAACTAAACTTAGTTCAAAATTTATAAAATCATTCCATTTGGAACATCCTATAAACGGACGAGTCATGTCAAATTTTGGTTCAAACACATGAAACAAATATGTTTTATGGAATAAAATGGGATTTGGAAAATACCGACGACTACTAATCTATCCATCTCATTTGGTGTGCTTGTTGTGTGTACTACCTTGGGTTATCTCCGTCATCTCTTCTTAACTTCTTGTCATTTTCTCCACGACTATCCCGTTATTTTCTTCCTTCTGTCGTGTGTATTCTGGAGTCTGTGTCTTCTTACCGATACACAAACGATGATACCAAACTCTAATAAATGGATAAAACGAGATTATTTTGGAAATGGAATCGGAATTGGAATAATATTTGGGAATGGGAATAGTTAATCTTTGGAAACTTTTACGGTTTTAGTTATCTTATGAGACATATGTTAAGACGAGTCCTTATAGTATTAGGTTGTGCCGAGTCTGTTGTGCCATGACATTCTAGTTGCTGATGTGCTATACTACCCTTGACTTATTGTGTTGTGCATTACTTGACTTAGGTGAGTTTCATAGCCCGACTTTTACTCATAAACTTTTTATTGAAACTTTGGGGTGAGAAAACATGCAAAACTGTTTTGAACGGACCTAACTGTTGCTTTATGATTTGCTATGACTAGTTAACTGGCTAAGGTTAGATATACCTAGGGCCCCACTATGTCCATCATTATGATAGAGAATTACTGTGTTCATCATTATGAAAGAGGACTACCTGCGTTTGTGATTTTGCACATGATGTTTTCTTGTGCGTAGAATATGTGATTGTTAGTGTAAAAAGTGTGATGGGTTGAGACAGGGCTTGATAATGCTTTTGGGCTACCCCGGACGAGTGTCTCGAGTAGTAAATTATGCACTAATCCAAGTGAATGTTTTATTCCTGCACAAATAAGAGTAAACTGTTAGTCTTACCGTGGGGACAGACCCCACGATTAAGCTCCGGCGTGAGAGTAAGTACTCATGTTGTCAGAGGAATGTGAGAGTATTGGGATGAGTGAGAAATTCGTACCTCGAAATGTGTACTGGGGTCACCTTTTATAGGTGATGGAAATGCTAGGGTTTTCAATTATTTCGCATACTTGCTATAGTGGCCGAGGTGGGACCCTTATCGGGCAAGGGTCCGGAGCTTAACCGACGTTCTGTGGACGTGGATCATTTTTTGGACCGTGGGTCGGTCCGTGAGCGTACTTCGGGAGTGCCGCTCAATTTGTCCATAGATGTCCTTGTGCCCTGCTCGTGGCTTGGGCATTTTAGTCGTACCCGACTTCGGGGGTTTATTGGACCGGAGCCCAGTTTGTAGTGGGGCCGGAGCCCGGTTTTGCCTGTTGGGCCGGAGCCCGATCCGTGTGTTGGGCCGGAGCCCGATTGTATAGTACAGTCCAGGCCCAGTAGGCCTGCTATCCGTACTATACGTCATCAAGTCCCCCAGTCTAGTTGGTTTACTGCACGTGTTTTTTGTAGCGTGCGGTTGACATTTCTAGACTTATTATATCTGCCTTTTCCGCTGCTAGTTTCATAGCCTTTTCGTGACGCGTGTTTTTTGGTCCCGCGGTTTGAGATCGTGGGGGAACATGGAGCGTTTGGGACCGTCCATCTTCTTTTCTATTTTTCCCTTGGGTTCGTGCCGAAGGGTATAAATGGTTTTCTTTATTTACTTGTATTTCCTTTTTCCTTGTCTCGCATCTTTTTGCATCCACGATTTGTATTATCTGCTCAGACTTTTACAAACTTTGAATCTTTAGCAAAAATGGAGATGGTTCTTGATGTTCCCGATCTTTTTAAATTCCGTTCTTCTAAAGAGGAACAATCAGGAGTTTCTTCAGGTCAACCTGCTGCTGCTGTTGAAGACGTTTCTGGATCTCACAGTGTTGCGACAGGTGATATTGGTAGCACTTCTGATTCAGCTCTTCTTGAGAGAGGGGTTATTGATTCGGTGGAGTTTCCATCGGTGTCAAGGATGAAGGAGAGAGTAAAGACAGTGTCTTTTGATGATTCCCCTCCTTCTGTTAAGAGAGTCAAGGTAGATGCCCAAGGGTCAACGCTTGGTGATCTTGCTAGTTTCGAGGCAAGTGTTGGTATCCCTTCTTCGTCCGCTCCCGATTCAGAAGTAGGTTCTTTTATTAAGTGTAGCACGTTGTCAGTGACAACAATCGCTACTAGTTCTCCGGTGGTTATTACAGTTTCACAGGAGAAAGCTGTTGATGAGTCACCACTTCTTGACCAGAGTTTGGTTACTCATGGTACGGGAACTATGTGTAGTAGTGATACCCGTGATTTGAGCGATGTTGATCCTGATGGTTCGAACAACATCTATATACCTTAGTGGGAACAACATATATATATGGTAAATATACAAAGGAGTGAATATTCAAAGATCACTAATCTTCAAATACGTCTGAATACGCACACAACCTCCCCGGCAGCGGCGCCAAATTTTGGTCGGTCCCGAAACGGTCAGGTTTCGTCACACGAGCTAACCACTTGTGAATGGCCAACCGTAACAAAATCCTGAGTTTCAAGAACCCAATTCAATGAAGTCCAAGGAGTATAGAAATATTCCCGGGTCGTTATGTCCCGACGAGGATGTGAATTGTATAATGAACGTATCTGTGATCGAGTGATAATGAACGGAAATGGGTTTATGAATGAGTATACTACGAGAACGTGAAGAAAATTAAACAAAACGACACTAGGAACAATCACTAAAAACGTAGAAACTTAAACGATTTAAAAAAAAAACGTACGTTGTACGTTTAAATTAAAACGTCTACGTACTAAAATAAAAGTGAATTTTAAAATCTAAAAACACCTAGATGACGAAAATCATATTTTTACAATCCTAAAAATAAAAGAAATTTTAAGAAAAAGAAAAATATTTTTTTAGACTTTTTTTTTTATTTATTAAATATTAATTAATTACTAATTATTAATTAAACTAACTTAAATTAAATTAATTAACTAACTCATTTATATAATTATGAAAATATTTTCTAAAATTACCTAACAATTACAGAAGTCCTAAAAAAATTACAAAAAGTTCCTAAAAGTAATAAAAACTATTTTAGAAATTATTTATCTAATTATTAATTAAAAACTAATTAAACTAATTTAATTATTACAAATAGAAAATTAACAGTAGAAATTATGGGAAAATTACTGAAAACTCTAAATATTATGCAGAACCTAGGAAAAATATAAAAAGTTGCTACTGTTTAACAAAAATTATCAAAACTATTTAATTTACTAGTTTTAACTAATTATTAATTTAACTATTATTAATTCTAAGAAATACTAAATGAACAGGGAAAATTCTAAGAAAATTTATACAAATACTTTAAATTAAATTAATTAACTAACTCATTTGATTTTGCATCGCCCTCATTTTGGCATCATTAACCTTGATGTAGTTATTGAGCTCATTTGAAGGTGGTTCTTGGTAATTTGGAGCTGAATACCCTTGATTACCCCTTTGGGCCGGGTATTGATTGTTTGGGGCATGAAATTGATTTTGCATGTTTTGCCCTCTCGGTTGATTAGGATTTAACCTATTTGGATTGTTAGGTTGAGAAAACCCGGGTGGTCCATTTTGAGGTCGGTAGTTTGGTTCTACCTGAGGACGGTATTGGTTACCTCCTTGGTTGGAACTCCCGACTATCGCATTAACTTCAAACGTGCCATCGGTGGCAGTACAATTATAGTATGCGTGTGGACCACCACAAGTAACACAAACTTCTACCTTTTTGATTTCATCAGGTTGAGAAGTTTGTGGAGAAGAAGGGGAAGTAATTTTCTTGTGTTTGGTGAGAACCAAAGCATGAATAGCCTCCGTGAGTTTGTCAAGCCTAGCATCGGTGCTAGACTGAGCCACGGGTGATGAGGTAGAAGGACCAACACTTGTTTGGGAAACAATCGGTTTGCTTCGAGGAGTGCGGACCTTAGACTTGTTCTCGATGATAGCTAAGGCATCTTTTGTGGTTCTATTCAAGAAATTACCTCCAGAGGAGGCATTGAGCGAGTCTTGATCAGTTGAACTCACACCATTGTAAAAAGTGTCGAGTTGCATCAACTCAGAAAAACCATGGTGAGGACATTTGCGAAGCATTTCTTTAAAACGATCCCATGCCTCACTAAATGATTCATCGAATTTCTGTGAGAATTTCATGATCTCATTCTTAAGACTCGTGGTTTTAGAAGGAGGAAAGAATTCGTTCACAAACTTCTTAACCAAATCTTCCCATGTTTCAATCGATCGAGGGGGTTGTTTGTCAAGCCAAATTCGGGCAGCCCCATCGATGGAAAATGGGAAAAGAAGAAGTTTGATGGCATCTTCAGGGACGTTTTTGCATTTGATGGTGGATGTGATTTTGTTAAACCATCGAATGTGATCTTGAGGGTCGTCCCTTTCAAAACCATAGAATTGTCGCGAGGTTACAAGATTTATCAACCCCGTCTTAAGCTCAAAATTGTCGGCCACGATGGCCGGAACAACGATAGCATCTCCGTACCCCTCGATGGGTGCTTGGAGAAGCTCATTCATGGTAGGCTCCTCCGCCATGAGAACAGAAGTGGTGGGAATAGCACGAACCTCGGGTTCGACTATTGATGAAGTACGTCTACGTCTACGATTTCGTCTTCGAGGAGTGGGGACAAGCTCTCGTAATGGGCTCGTAGACCTCGAAGAACGAGTGCGCATGCACCAAAAACAAAACCAAACTTGAAATCTTTTTGTTTATTTATTTATTTTTTTTGTTAACCGTTACGTCAATCGAAACCGTTTTGCTATAAAAGCTAATCGGGTAACAAATGATTTCACGATTATCTTTTTGTTGTTATTTGGGAATGGTTTACAACTGCCCTCCTTCAACGGAAGACGGAGGATGTTTATTATTTTGTTGGTGTTTTTGTTGAATACTTGGTGACAAGTATTCCTTTTTCTTATTTTTTTGTTTTCTTTTATATATATTAGAAACAAAAAGAAATTTTTTTTTGTGTTTTTTTATGTTTCTTGAAGATGAAATAAATAAACGTAAATACAAGAATTCCTCCACTTAGACCTATTAGAGTAGTCTTATCTTCTACCACGATAACATATTCCCTTAGTGAGAACGGAGCAATCCCCGTACTTATCATCCTCTACTATACATCGATGTACACTGCCTTTGTGGTGTAACCTCTGGATCCCTTTATAGAGGTAAAATCGATGGAAGTCACATAAACAGCATCAAGTTTGGCGCGGTCCGTGAGGAATATTTATTTAGGTAGAAATTGATTATTATATTAGTCTACATCACTAGATTCCTAATTTCTAGTGAAATTTTATTTATATTTGTTTCTATGAGATTCTTTAGTCTAATCTTATTTTACTCATGTTGTCCGATAACCATTACTATCCGCTAATCCATGGAAGGTGGTAACTCTTCGACCCATACATACCTGATCCAATACACCAAACAACCATACCTCTCCAACCGAGTCCACGCGCCTACTATTCAACAACCACCTCTATGATCACCTGTATCATTAGATGAGTATTCCTGACCTAGCCACCTGGCTAAACCACCATGAGCCTCACCAGGCCAATTGAATTATCCTTGACCGATCATCGTGTGTGCTAAGCGACGCATTCCATGATCTTCCGAAGACCAAATTAAACATCCATTAGGATTCCTCAAAAGTGGATCATAGACCTTGATGTGATCATACGAGAGACGACCGTTAGGTTCTTCTAATTTTCTCTACGGGACAAGCTGTCAATGGCCTGAGCGACTTCCCCGCAGTGTCATTACACTCTGGGAATTGATACTCACATACTCGTTCCTTCGCTCCAATTTTTCCCACCCGGGATACTAAGCTAATATTATATAGGTTTCCTAAGATTATACAAAGGAATTTCTGAGATGCAACAACGCGAGAGTCGCGATAACTCAATCTTCATAATATACGTACTGCGAGAACTGCGCACCGCTCTACGTCCCCCGATTCAAAGGATACTCCCCAAAAGCGCAGCCTGGCGCCATAACATTGGTCAGGTCACCGACTACATGGCTTCAATTCAAACAAGTTCACCTGGTCTTCGTTCCACGAGACATAACCATATTCGCACTTTAGTGCAAAACCGGCCACTAGACGACCGTACAACAAATCATCCCTGGCCAAGAGTTATCAATGAATCCGCTGAATATAGTTCGAGATGCTGAAGGAGATAACCATTCCAGGTGGGAAAAATCAGTATATACATGGAATACACCGGTGCCGATTCAGACCCGTGTACACCTTGACAAGAGGATGTATGAATTTGACCTATACCAAATGTATGGCAAACGTATTCTTGTGATCGAAGCAGTTAAACCACAATATCCGCGGATACGGCCAGGAACGAATTGAACAATGAGTTCCTCAACAATGAATGCCAGCCGAAGGATAACTACTTAAGACCCGAACTGTATGTATAGAGTAAACAGAAGAAAGGGACGTTGAAATCACACTATAGTATAGCGAAGAATCCAGACAAAGAAAACACTGTAGAACCACCCAAATGGAACGATTGAGAAAGAAAAAAAAATGGCTTACGATTGTACTGTTTAGAGATTTATATAAGCCCCGTCATTATCGATGATCTAAAATAAAAGTGAAATTTAATAATTAAAACACCTAGATGACGAAATCATATTTTTACAATCCTAAAAATAAAAGAAATTTTAAGAAAAAGAAAATATTTTTTTTAGACTTTTTTTTATTTATTAAATAATTAATTACTAAATATTAATTAAACTAACTTAATTAAATTAATTACTAAACTAATTTATATAATTAGAAAATATTTCAAATATAATTACCTAACAATTACAGGAGTCCTAAAAAATTACAAAAAGTTCCTAAAATAATAAAACTATTTTAGAAATTATTTATCTTAATTATAATTAAAAAATTTAAACTAATTTAATTATTACAAATAAAAATGAACAGTAGAAATTATGGGAAAATTACTGAAAACTCTAAATATTATGTAGAACCTAGGAAAAATATAAAAAGTTGCTACTGTTTAACAAAAATTATCAAAACTATTTAATTTACTAGTTTAAACTAATTATTAATTTAACTATTATTAATTCTAAGAAATACTAAATGAACAGGGAAAATTCTAAGAAAATTTATACAAATACTTTAAGATACTAGGAATCTAAGAAAATTATAAAAATAGGTAACTACTTAATAAAAATTTAAAAAGAAAAATGAAAATCTAATTATATTAAATAGAAACTATCACTTTTCTTAAAAAGTGATTATTTTTGGATTTTTCTTTTTGGAACTTGTTCTAACAGTGAAAAGGAACAACTTTTATAAAAACACTTTTTACAAAGCTTAAAAATAAGCAATATGGACACCAAAAGCCTAAACAGTTGACTATCTTTGACTATATTATGAAATAAGCTGAAATGGACTTATGTGGGGTCCACAATGGTAAAAACAAGTTCAGACAAGTTAAGTGGACTGAAGTTAAGCTGGACAAAGCAATTTAGATCACTTAATAAGCCAATGAGATGGAATAAGCAAATTCAATCACAACTGTGATCCAAACAGCCCTTATGGCATTTGCAGGCCTAAATGGAGGTGATCAAACAAGGTTAAGGTCCAAGGGTAGGTCTGGAACTTGAAAGCTAGTACCACTAACTTTCCAAAAGTCTAAATTCCATAGCTTATGACCAAGAAACCAAATCACAAAAGGCTAGGGAAACCCACTGTTGGGCAGATATGTTTCAGAGATGATCTTATGAAATAAGTGCTTACAACAAATATGCACAAGAGCAAACTAATACTAACCATAAGCAAACATAGTCACAGGGCCCTAATTCAAACTCAGAATAACTAAATCACTTCAATTAATCAAACTAGAATCCAACAGAGGTACAAAATGAGATTATGTAATAAGCAGTTATGCAAATAAGCCTATAAGCACAAGCTAAAAGCAGAAGCAACCATACATTCAATCACAAACAACCTAATGCAACTAAAACAAATAACAATAACACAAGCCTGGATCAAACAGAGATCAAAATCAATAAGATGTGACAACAACATAAGTAGCAGCAAAAACATCCCAAATGGCCTACTTTGGAGCTCAAAATAAGCAGTTTGATAAGCCACAAACACAAAACAAAAAGCACAGACATAAATAACACCTGGTAAGGATTCTAGACCAACAAAAATCAGAGCAAAAGGTTAACAAATGAACCATTTAATCAATCAAGAAAACTGGGTCAAAACGAGGTTCACTGGGTGCAGGGGAGTAACATGCCAATGTGGTCATTTTGAGCTTGATTTTCAGCAAGCAAATGAAATCCAAGTTGAAATTTTCATTTTGAATTTGAAACATAAGCAACCAATAACCACATAACAACCTTTTTTACTCAATTCTAATAACCCATGAGGCCTAGAGATGCACTGGAGTTTTGCTCCATTTTGACAGCCAAGGAAAATTTTGACTTTTGACTTCTTGAAAACATTGACTAACTTGAAACTTAAATGATCCTAGATCACTAATTATGTTGTTTTAGGTCAGAATGGAACTCATTTAGGCTACTCTAACTACTTATGCAACTATTTATAGGGTTATGCAAATTAAAAATCCTCGCAGTGAGTTCCAATGAGAGATCAAACTTGATTTTGACTTTTTAGTACAAATGACCCGTGGTTAAAGACTAAACTGAGCTAGTGACATCTAGTGAAACATGTTCTAACCAATTTTGTCAACAAATACCAACAAGAATATATTAAACAGCCTAAAACCAAACAGCCCTACATATCACTGAATCATGAGTTTTTCAAAGCAAATAAGTGATGTAGGCCATGAAATCTTGAACTAAGCTACTGACTCAATGAGATATGATGATTTAAGCATAAAGAGACAGGAATAAACAACAAAATCATACCTAACCACATTATGCAAATACCACAGTTCATATTCTAAAGTGAGCAGACTTGAAATTCAATGAATGAATAATAACCACTAAGCAATATTCTATCATTACCATACCAATCAAGAAGAGAAACATCAAAAGAGCACTGGTTTAAGCAGATTAAAGCTGAGCTACAGTGAGTTTGCTAAAAAAAATGAAAAACTTGCTTACAAAAGATTCAGAGCTGAGAAACATGAACCAAAGAACTAACACTATCCTAATACCTCCCTTGAGGTTCTAAAACCATGAAAATCCAGTGTCCACCATGTATCCTTGNCAGTTCATATTCTAAAGTGAGCAGACTTGAAATTCAATGAATGAATAATAACCACTAAGCAATATTCTATCATTACCATACCAATCAAGAAGAGAAACATCAAAAGAGCACTGGTTTAAGCAGATTAAAGCTGAGCTACAGTAAGTTTGCTAAAAAATGAAAAACTTGCTTACAAAAGATTCAGAGCTGAGAAACATGAACCAAAGAACTAACACTATCCTAATACCTCCCTTGAGGTTCTAAAACCATGAAAATCCAGTGTCCACCATGCATCCTTGCTTCTTCTTTCCCTTGCACTGATTTTTTATTTGTGATGTATTTATGGGTATTTTTGAGTAATTTAAGATTTTAAAGCAAAGCTCCTATAAAAGACTTCTGAGCTTATCAAAACTTATGAATAAGCTTTGATGAACTCAATTGAGCTGAGAAAACAACATTATAACAACTTTTCACTTATCATGAGAATTTCAATGAAAATGTGCATAAACTGAATTGAAACTGAGAGACTTGAATTAAAGCTTGACAAAGGTTCAAAATACACTGAAATTACTTATTACAACATTAAAAAGACAAAGGGTTAACTGGAACTAAAAACATACTACCTACGACATAATAAAAACTACTCTCCCTCTTCATACTGCTTCCTCTCTTCTTTATAGAAGACTTCTAGGGTTCTCTGGGTCCAACGTTGCTTTCCCACTTCTATTTTGGCCATAGGATGAGTAGAAGTGATCTGAGCCGTCCTTTCAATTTTGGCGGGAAAAAGTGGATATGAGGATTTTTGGTAGTTTAGCTTTTGGCAGGGTAGGATTTGGACTGGGGTGATTTGGAGTGGCTAGGGGGAGAAGGTACAAGGTGGGTGGTGGTGATGATGGGGGTGGTGTGTTGCAGCGAGAATCCAGGGATGGAGGGGATAAGGTGGGGTGATGTGGATTTTGACCATTTGACCATAACCAGGGGAGGGAAAGAGGAGTTATAATAAACGGGGGTTTTGTTTTTTTTATTAGGTTTTGGGCTTGGATATGTGTTGGGCCACAGGGAATTGGGTTTTGGGTTTTACAAGTTGGAGTGTTTGATTTGGGTTGTAATAACTTAGGCCCTTTTGGTTTGTAGATTATCTAAGCCCAAGGACTTAGATTGCCAAAACTGAATTTTTGAGGGGCCACGGCTGCCATTATTCCAAACATGCTTCAAGGACCTATCTTGCCAACTTTGAAATTCCATAAGGACCTTTGATGCCATTTTTCACTTTTTACATATCCAAGGACCATATTTGACAATTTTCAAAAGTTGGAGGACCTTTTCTGCCATTTGCCCAAAAATTCATTCAAGGACCAATTTTGACAACTTAAAATATTTCAGGGACCTTGAATGATAAAACTCCACAATTTTTGGATTCCCGGGACTAGTTTTGGCAATCTTTGAAAGTTGGGGGACTGAAACTGCCAATTATGCAAACTTTGTTCGTTTTTCGTCTGTTTTTAAACATTTTGCATTTGAGACATATAAAACACGATCCTTAGATATTTTCTGCATTTTGATGCGTTTTTAAGTGTTTTTCGATGTTTTGGCAGTTCAGATTTGACCAAAAATGATGAGTGTTTGAACACTCATCAATCCCCCACACTAAACTATTGCTAGTCCCTAGCAATCTTTTATGAAAACTTGATGGATTTTAAGTCTCTTTACCAAAAGCCATCACTTCTGGAGTAGCC
>LBNU01015054.1:70117-95628 GCA_014162995.1 Artemisia annua | reverse complement strand
AGACCCGGAAGACAGCGGCCCACTCTACGCCTAAACCCTAATCCATGCCTTATAAATACATGGCTGAAATCCCCTTATTCATTATCTCATAACAGGTTACCCTAAACCTAACTCATATATGCTACATCGCATCGATGACTGACTTGACCGTCGGAGGTGGATCCCGGGGCTACGGCCTCGGGTCCACTCCTAACGGGTTCTCTTTGTTGACAGGTCTATTTAGGGCTCGAGAAGACGACAAACGGCCCAGTGAGAGTCGTCGAATCCAGCCCGCGCCAGATTATGCATCAACAATCTTAAAACGGAAAACCTCACAAAAGCAGATGTGTATAATTTTTTTGTAACTGTACAAAATAAATTATAGACTAGTTCAAAAGTTATTATACTTCAAAACTATTTAAAAAAAAAAAAAAAAAAAAAAAAAAAAAAAATTTTTTTAAAAAAAAAAAAAAAAAAAAAAAGAAAAAAAAAAAAAAAAAAAACATGACATTGATTTAAAAGGATTTTATTTTAACAACACATGATATTTGGTTGTGTGTTTCCTAATTAAAAGGGAATTTATTTTAAGATTGTATCAACCATTCGGTTGACTATTCAAAAAAATTTCTAAACTTGCTATTTTGGTGGTTAATGCCACGTGTAGTTTTAATAGAGTTTTGAAGGATTTTTCTTGATTTTTGCCTTCTAAATTAGAAATCAAATTAATATTGATTATATCATAATATGTAACACATATAAAATTTATATTTAACATCAAAGCATTACGACTTACAGCATCGGAGTACCTTAACGCTCCAACAGTTTTTTTACTGATCGTTAAAAGAATGATTCTGCTGTCAATACTGTCTTCACTAGTGAGGAATGGGCAATCTTAAAACTGCCTTCATCATATCCATCTTTATTCTTATACCTGTTAGCATTGTATTTTTATATTATGAAGTGTCGGTCATTATATTCTTGAATCGTGTAATAGGTTGCGTTAGGAAAGTGTTTTAAGAAGTTATATGTTCAATATTCAATAACTAGAAAGTTCAAGGGCTAAATATGTATAAGCCTTGAAACTACTATGCCTTGCACTATATAAGGCATAGGACTCCATCATTTGTATTTGGTTGATCATTTGGAATAAACACATAGTAATATTTCACACACTTGATCCTCCCAACTCTCTCTCTATACATCTCTCTTTCTCTCTCTAGATTTGATGAACAAGGTCGTGATTTAGGTTGTATCCAAGGTCCTACAATACCTAATAAAAAAACTTGTTCATGGTGATAGTGTATAAGAAAATGTTTCACGCATTAAAAAAATAATAAAAAAAAACAAAAAAAAAACATACATGATTAAACACACTTAGCACACCTTTCTTTGAATGCTACAATTTCTGGCAAATCTGCATTAATGTGGATCTTTGTGCCAAAAAGAGCATTTTCAATTTGTGGTTAATCTAAAAAACCAAACACAGCATATAATAAAATAATAAAAAAAGACATTTAACTTATTCGAATGAACTACATATTCATAAACATACCATTCCAATACTTGACCTTCGCCGGTTGAATTATGATGGCAACGTGATCAATTGATTCACGGTTGTCTGTTATGTCACTGAATGTTAAAGAAGGTGCACTCAAGTTGATGAGATCTACACGCAATTTTTTTACTACTCTTAAGTAACATACACGATTTATATTATAATATTAACATATACGTATCATAAATAAAAAAACATACTTAGCATCCTGAAGAATGATGGTTCTCCTCTTTCGGGTTTCACCAAATGGTATAGGATCCCCAATAGACACAATGGTTCCAATGATATCTATAACAAAAATATGTGATACAAATTAAGAAATGGCTAACTTATGTGTGTGTGTGTATATATATATATATATATATATTTATAAAATGTGATACGAAAAAAAAAACTCATACCAACAGCTTCCTTTCAGACCATCTTTGTGTTGTGAACCTAAGAAAAAGTTCGAACTTGAAACCATTACGGTTTGTGTCAAAACTGTTCATCTTAGTGAGAGCACTGTTCTTGAAGAAGTTAATCTTATACTTGTGGGGGAGAAGGGGAAACTTGCCACTATTCACGCCAACCCCAAAGTTACGTATATGATAGCAAGAACCTTCTTTTAGAATCCTTACAAACTTAGCCATACTGTCCTTCCTGATAATAGCTTGTATTTGGTTGTCTTGCAACGATTATAAGGAGAGTATAAGAATCATATATTGCTAAAAAAACCAATTACCTAACAAAAAGTAAGTGTATATTATCACCACAAGGTCTATAAAAACAGCATTGAAACTCCATGGATCATTTGGCCTTCCCTTAGCATGAGAATGCCATATGTTGATGCATCTGGCAACGAAAGTAATGTCATCAAGCATTGGGTCGACATCACACAACTCAGTATACACTTGACTCATTTTGATTCTGACAAAAAACACGACAAAGAAAAGTTTATGATTTGTTCATAATATGTAACACATATAAAATTTATATTTAACATCAAAGCATTACGACTTACAGCATCGGAGTACCTTATCGCTCCAACAGTTTTTTTACTGATCGTTCAAAGAATGATTCAGCTGTCAATACTGTCTTCACTGGTGAGGAATGGGCAATCTTAAAACTGCCTTCATCATATCCATCTTTATTCTTATACCTAATAAAAAAACTTGTTCATGGTGATAGTGTATAACAAAATGTTTCACGCATTAAAAAAAAACAAAAAAAAAACATACATGATTAAACACACTTAGCACACCTTTCTTTGAATGCTACAATTTCTGGCAAATCTGCATTAATGTGGATCTTTGTGCCGAAAAGAGCATTTTCAATTTGTGGTTAATCTAAAAAGCCAAACACAGCATATAATAAAATAATAAAAAAAGACATTTAACTTATTCGAATGAACTACATATTCATAAACATACCATTCCAATACTTGACCTTCGCTGGTTGAATTATGATGGCAACGTGATCAATTGATTCACGGTTGTCTGTTATGTCACTGAACATGTCTGACCAGTTGTTAAAGAAGGTGCACTCAAGTTGATGAGATCTACACGCAATTTTTTTTACTACTCTTAAGTAACATACACGATTTATTTTATAATATTAACATATACATATCATAAATAAAAAAACATACTTAGCATCCTGAAGAATGACGGTTCTCCACTTTAGGGTTTCACCAAATGGTATAGGATCCCCAATAGACACAATGGTTCCAATGATATCTATAACAAAATTATGTGATACAAATTAAGAAATGGCTAATTTATGTGTGTGTATATATATATATATATATATATATATATATATATATATATATATATATATATATATTTATAAAATTTGATACGAAAAAAAACTAATACCAACAGCTTCCTGTTCAGACCATCTTTGTGTTGTGAACCTAAGAAAAAGTTCGAACTTGAAACCGTTATGGTTTGTGTCAAACCTGTTCATCTTAGTGAGAGCAGTGTTCTTGAAGAAGTTAATCTTATACTTGTGGGGGAGAAGGGGAAACTTGCCACTATTCACGCCAACCCCAAAGTTACGTATATGATAGCAAGAACCTTCTTTTAGAATCCTTACAAACTTAGCCATACTGTCCTTCCTGATAATAGCTTGCATTTGGTTGTCTTGCAACGATTATAAGGAGAGTATAAGAATCATATATTGCTAAAAAAACCAACTACCTAACAAAAAGTAAGTGTATATTATCACCACAAGGTCTATAAAAACAGCATTGAAACTCCATGGATCATTTGGCCTTCCCTTAGCATGAGAATGCCATATGTTGATGCATCTGGCAACGAAAGTAATGTCATCAAGCATTGGGTCGACATCACACAACTCAGTATACACTTGACTCATTTTGATTCTGACAAAAAACATGACAAAGAAAAGTTTATGATTTGTTCATAATATGGTATCAAACTGCTTATTGCTTACATATAACTTCAATAAAGAAAAAACCTGTAAATGACTGATGAATGGTATGAAAAGCATGAAACATTAGAACAATTGTTTCGATATTTATAGGATACATCTAGGGTTTCAACTTCATTCAAAATGGCAGAAATCTCGTTATGTTTTAGGATGAGATTTATTTTGAAATTTCTACATGTTTTTGATATGATAAGAAATTTAGAATATTTGATGGAATTAGGATTAGATAACCATGTAATGTTTGTTATGCTTTGCATGTTTATAGGGATTTCTTTTACATTTGAAATTTCCATCCAAAATTATTTATAAAAAAAATTTGTTAAACCCTCTATGATATGATATATATGTAACAAAACATTATCTAACTTATATATGTGACTGGATACATGGCCATTGCATGTATATTTTATGTGACTATATTTTAACAAATTACATCTACTATATGTTTTGTGAAATAAATAATCAATTGGTATATCAGTATGTCATGGTTGCAAAATTATACTTGAGGTGCATAATAAGAAGGTATCAACATACATAGAAACATTTGTTATAAGACTAAAAGTTCATATATCTGCATTTGGCAACCTAACTGCATGTAATTTCATTGAGCTTAAATATATTTACATATCAGTTAACTAATCTTTATGTCAATATAGTTTCATGGTGCCAGAAAAAAAAAAAATAAAATAAAAAAAATAAAAAAAACATGACATTGATTTAAAAGGATTTTATTTTAACAACACATGATATTTGGTTGTGTGTTTCCTAATTAAAAGGGATTTTATTTTAAGATTGTATCAACCATTCGGTTGACTATTCAAAAAAATTTCTAAACTTGCTATTTTGGTGGTTAATGCCACGTGTAGTTTTAATAGAGTTTTGAAGGATTTTTCTTGATTTTTGCCTTCTAAATTAGAAATCAAACTTGTGCTTTATATAGGTTAGGGTACTTTTAAATTAATGAGAATTACACTTGTGGGGTATTAACCTAATCTAATATCATATCACAGCCCTTAAGATCTTCTCCCTAAATATCCTTAAAAACCTTAACCGGTCCAAAACTGCTCTTCGAACTCTCGGCTTATTTTTTTTCGTGGCCATGATCTTTAAATTTTTGCTTGCAAATAATTTTACATTAAATCTGTCATAACATCATGACAGGCAATACACCACCAAATCCAACAAAGCAACCAATCGATAAAGCTTATTTGATTGCTAGGATCACGTGTATCCCCACACTCCTTGATCTACTCAAATTAAAGTACAATTCTTGGAGTGCATTATTTAAACGCTTTTTCAAAACATATGATGTACATCATCATCGTGAAGCTCCTTCAACCACGAGTTCATCCACTATTGACCCGTTGCATGATTCTAGTGGCTCGTTAGTTGTCATATGGATGTACTCCACCATATCTCCCAAACTTGTGGACATGATTATTGATGATAGCGCTACAACACATGGTGTTTGGAAGCGCTTAACGGACATCTTTCATGATAATAAGATCCGTAACATGGCTATTGGAAATCTATCTGTGAATGATTATTTTCAAGAGATCTAATCAAAAGCCAATCGCATGGCTAATCTCGGTTCAACGGTTAAGGAATCAAACCTTGTTACTTATGCCATCAATGGAGTTCGTAGCCAATCTACGGAGATAGCAAATATCATTTGTCTTAAGAAAAAGTTCCCTACCTCAGATGAGGTACGTTCGATGATTCTTCTTGAAGAAGGCGACTTTTTTCCATATCGAATGCTCGTTTTTGTCTGTGCCTACCACATCCTCATCGGCTAACGTTCTTGTGGCCACAAACTCAAGTAATGATCGAACTAACACCATGAGCACCTCGGGAATCGATCAATGTTACAACTTTCATCGAGGTTCATGCACTTATAGGGCTTGTTGTAAGTTCGTCCATGGTATTCAAGATGCTCGCCTAAGACCTCAACCGAATAGCTCGAATGATAAGACCTCAATGGTTTGTCCGCACCTACTGGAAACACTAATAGGTCCTCTACTACTTCTACCAACAGTCGAGGTCATCATACGTCTAAGCCTACTAGAAATTCCATGACACAACAGGATCGTGGGTAGAATCATTTTAGTTTGCATAATCTTCCGTATTCTGGTCCAATGTGTCTAACCCAACTTAGGTTATCTTTGTTTCCATTATGGACTGGGCTCCTCCATGACACCAGCCCAACAAATTTGCCCAGCTCTACAGCTCCAACGGCCCAGCCACATGGCCAGCAAAAACAGACCCATGTTGCCTCTACTGCCACACATCAACCACCCAGTTGCTTCTTCATCCGACCAGTTGCAGGCCCAACAGCCTATGTATTAGTTTGCTGGACCACATGCCAGTTACCAGTCCAGCAAGGAAGTATTTTTATGTTCCAAGAGTCATGGATACATGCCAAATGTCTTTTAGCCTCAAGCTATCATGATTTCGCAGGGATTTCAGACTATGACACTCCAAGATCCTTCTTGGAATATGGATAAGGGAGCATCTTCTCATTTGACTAACAACACATGTATACTCACTTCCTTTAGTAATTCAAGCATTTATCAATCAGTATTTGTTAGCGATGGTCACTTTATACCCGTCACTCATACAGGACATAACTTCTTGCATACATCTCATAATCCTCTTCATCTTAACCATATTCTTGTCACACCTCACATAATTAAAAATTTAATTTATATACGCAAATTTACTAGTGATAATGATGTGTCTATTGAATTTGATGCATATAGTTTTTCTATGAATGATACCAAACGTATGCAAATCCAAACGTATGCTTTGCACAATTAATAACCTTATCTGTACATTGATTTTTCAAGCTTGGATACCTAGATTTGGTGGATGCTCTTAATGTGGCCGTTCACCTTTTGAATATTTTACCTTCAACTGCCATCGATAAAGAAATACCATAAACCAAACATCCACAAATGAACATTTGCGTGTTTTTGGACATCTTTGCTATCCTCAAGTCGATGTTGACCATAAACTTCAATGCCGTTCCACACTGTGCATCTTTCTTGGCTACCCCCAAACCACCGTGGTTATAGGTGTCTCGACTTATCATCAAGTAAGATATTTCGAGACATGTGTGATTTGACGAAGCTGTTTTCCCATTTGGTACTGTGACGCCTTCTACTCAACCAACCTATGATTTTCTTTTCCCATTTGTGTAGCTGCAAGAGTGAAGATAAGATTTTTATAAATAGTTCCGAAGAAGAACATGTAAAAAGATGCTTAAGTTATTAGTCATTGTCTATAACACTAGCAAATTCAATTTTCACTTGTTAATCTATTTTTTGTTTGCAAGCAAACATATGAAATAATATCGAAAGGTTTTGAAGAAGTTAATTGTCTTTGACTCGTTGACTATAAGTTAATGGTTTTGTTCTTCCATATAATCGTAACTTGTTTTCCCCCTTTTCGAATTTGCAAGATAAAATAATGATGATCACTAGTTGTGACAAAATACTTGAACATGAATGGCCGTGGGTTGTCAATAGGGTATTAGGTGATAATTCTACGTTAATCTACCGATGTCAAAAGTAATTGACAGATACATAAAACTCGTCGGTGAAACGTAGAATAAATGTGTATTACAAGCTGAAATTACATACATGCATACAAGTTAAATATTTAGATGGTGAATGAAGCGTCCAATAGATGCCGTAAGAAGATCCACCATCCAACACTGCCAACCTGCTTTTTTCTTTCATTTCTTTCACCTTATTCCTCATCTCATGATCATTCATCATTCTCCTAATACCATCCTCAATCTCCTCAGCTGCCACTGTCATGTTGTTGTTACCTTGTCTCATAGCACTCTGGTAATCGATCCTAATCTCAGCTGCGATTCCCAACTCCACCACCAATTGAAATGCATTAATTTGTTGTTCTGCGTATAACGGCCAAGCTGCTATGGGTACACCACACCATATGCTTTCCAACAAGGAGTTCCACCCACAATGCGATACAAATCCTCCAACTGATGGGTGGGACAACACAGTTGTTTGTGGGGCCCACCCAATCACCTTCCAGCACTCGAGGTCCTTTCAATAAACCCTTCTGGAAGGACCTCCTCGGGGTTTTCATATTCCTTGGGATGCTCCATCTTTCCTTCCGGTTGTGGACGACGGAGCGACCATAAAAACCTATGTCCACTCCGTTCGAGTGCAATAGCAATCTCCTTCACTTGTATCTCACTAAAGCTTCCCATGCTTCCGAAGCATAAGAACACCACCGAGCTCTCTGGCTGGTCATTTAGCCATGTCATGATTTCTTCGGTTTTGCTATCGTTTTTAGCTTTGCTGAGGTTCAGTATTGGCCCAACCGGAAACACAGGTGGGATATTTGCGTTGCTGCTCATTAGATACTCCACTCCATGGCTTTCAAGCTCTGTAAACGAATTTATAATTATCCCTTTGGTTTCTCGAAAACTTTTTGCAAGGTCGAGTAACATTTTAGCCCTTTTATCAAGAAGTACGTCAGGTACAACCTTAGCAGGCCGGGGGTTGACAAAACTCGGGGTTGAAAACTCCAATCCCGTGTCTTTTAACTCAGTGACATCATGCCCCTCCTCATCTCGCTTGGCCTGAAGGTCAAACATGAGGCCAAGCATGGATGCACCAGAGGTGAAATAATTATAAGTTGGAACTCCAAACTCATCTGCAACATCAGCCATGCCCATGCAAAACATGTCTAAAACGAATGCAGCAAGTCGAACTGAGTCAGACTCGATGACGTTCTCACGAACTATGTTTCTTACATGAGTCTTGTTATGTTCGACAAAGTTGGACAGAAGGGTTTCGGGGGTGATGAGAGCCATCGTTGATTCGTCACAAGGGATGTCAATATAACGTAAACGGTCGGTAGAAATTGGAGTCTCAGTATCATGTTTTCTCCGACGAAGAGTTTCATAATGATGATTGTAACCGAAAGGTGGTCATCGCGGCCGACAAGAAGCTTGGCTAGCTCCTCTGTTGGTGGCACGTGACCAGCACCAGGTGATGGGATGAAAACAAGCTCAGATGTCTTCATTTTTTATTTGTTGGAATGTGATTTGTGTATGGTTCGCAGATGCAATTTGTTTGTTATTATATACATCCAATTTGAGTGTTGTTGGACACTTGGACAAGAAGAAATTGGATTTGATATAACGTCATGGCTTTAGTCATATGTTCAACTGATTTGGCAGTTTATAGAATTCGTTTTCGCTTGTTTACGTCTGTTTGTATATTGGACAATAATTAATGATAAATATAGATTATCAAACAACACCAAATCTCTGTCTTTTAGAATATTAAAGATTAAAGATTCCATTAAAAAAGTAATCAATGATGTGAAAACGATTAAAATAGGAATATCCGAATATCTAAACATATAGCTTTATAATAGGAGAAAAAATTTAAAAGTATAAAAGGTGATCATGTCCATCCGATCAATCCAACCCCCATCGAACGGCCAGGATTAAATAACCCACCGTCGGACGTATGTAAGCCAAATAAGAGGGCTAAAATTGAAAAATCACAAGCGCAAAACGTCTAATCGTTCCATCAACTATTAGTTTTCATCCTTTTGTTTCGTCATTTTTCTCAAAACTCTCTCAAATCTCTCTCTAAAAGTTGGAGATTTTTCTAGGGTTTCATTCAGGTTAAATTTATGTTTATTGCAGCTACATAACGGTTTCTTTGTGGTTATATCACGGTTTCTTTCATTTAAAAGTTGAAAAACACAAAATCTCTCTTCGAAAAGATTTACCCAAATCGTAAGTTTATCATTTATGTTTGATTTTAAGTTTATTTTCGTTCATGCATTTATAATCTAAGCTTAACTAACAAATTTTTTTTTTTAATTTTTTAGAACCTACAAGAAAAGTAATAGATTAATAGCTTTAAGAAAACCAACAAAAGAAATGATGAACCTGGAGAAATATATTGGACTGTAGAGAAAATGAAGCAGAACAAGTAGAGTTAACGCGTAAGTTCATCATTTAAGGTTAAAAAAGTAAATTTATTTTAGTTTCTTCATGTACTGATTTTAACTATATTTTTTTATATATTTTTAGAAACTAAAAGCATAACAAGTAGATGAATAAATGAGCCTGGAAGTGTTGGTCCAAAGATTTTTGTAAAACATGAATAAGTTAAGAAGATAGGAACAAGTTTTACTCGATACCCATTTGACAACAAATAACACCATTTGTATTTTTTCAACGCTTAATTCTTATTAGATATATATCAAAAAATTATACCCAACTGTTTGCGAAACAACAATTGGGATTGAAGACAAGTAAAACTTTGAAATATGAACAACATAAGCATACTAGCTTAGCTTAGTATGTTCTTGAAAAGGATGATCCTATTAGCTCTACATTTGTATCATTTACATTTTTGTAGAAATCACTAAGTATCTCTATACAGACTTGTTGTTTATATAGATGCGAAAAGGTGAAGTCACATGTGTGCACTATGTTATGTGTCAAACATCTAGTGAAAGAGTATATCTTTCCACATGGGTCTTCTATAAGTAGCTTCACCTCCAATGTATTTAGTTAATTCAACTATTCCCTTTTTGGCAACCATTTTTGTACTTGCTTGACTTCCTTTTGCTTTTTTGCTTTTAGTAATTCTCGCCAATATTTCAAGTTTTCATTCAAAAATAGTCTTTTGACTCTGTTAATACAAATATGTTTAACAACGTTATTTATTTTCTCTACATTTTGATTATAACAAAACATAAAATCATCATACGTAAAAGTTTACGTAAACAAAACTCCATCTCGACTCCATAATCACTAAAGGTATGAATAATGAGTATTAAACATGGCAAATGATCTAAGAAATATATTTTTTTCACAAATATGAGACAAACATTTTATACATAGTTTATTTTAAAATTTATTTTCTAATTTTAACAAAATATTTTAATCAAATTAAATAATTTAAATTTCAAAAAAATCTTGTTTTTCCTCTCCCAAATAACAATTTCACCAGATTTTAACTTCTTTAGAAAAAGACAAAAAAATGGAGCATGGGATGATACCCTTAGCTCTGAACGGTACCTTTAATTAAATATTTAATGGTACAGTCCACCCGTTGAACTGCCAAATTCTCTTGGCCTATAAATAACAGTTCAAATCTCACACTTTCACTAACCTTTTTTGACAGAATTTCAGATATCATTGTAAACATACTAGCTTCATTTCTTTGCTCATTTACTTAGTTTAATCTCATTTATTAGTGATCCAACTATTCTTCCATCACAAGTGCAAGTGAAGAATACTCACATTCATTAAGTTGTCTAGGGTCATAGTGTAGTTAGTTCATAAGTAACATTGGTTACTTTCTTGTTGTATTTTAGCATACATCAAGATTATCATCTCTATCATTATGTAGTTGTGTTATTGGATAGATTGAGTCGATCGTGAGGGGATTGTGAGATGTGTAGCTTGTGAGTCATTTGAGTAGATTGTGTCAAGATCGGTGGATCTTTTGAGTAGTGTATTAGTTGTGTTGATTGTGTCAAGATTGAGAGGATCTTGTGAGTTGAGTAGAGAGATCATGTTGATCGTGTGGTAGATTGGTTCTAGCTAAGATTAGAACTCGACATCTAACTTAGTGTCAGAAATTGGATAAGAAATGTGCATGGTGTTTGGTATGTGTTATTACACATACCTTTATTTGACCAAAAACCCGACCTATAAGACCAAAAACTAATCTATAATTGCCATATATTTGTGTTTTTGTGTTTTTGATTGTGCAGGTATGGATTTATAAGAAATGGACGAAAAATCACAAGAAAATGACAAAAGGAGCATGAGAATTGGAAAAGTGTCAAAACCGGAGCCGGCGAAGCTAGTGGTCAAAGTCAAAGCTCATAAAGTCCATTGAAGTCCTTCATGTTCAAAGAAATGTCAAAGATGACCCCTTGAAGAAGTTTGAGAAAGTTACATAAATGGCCCTTCTACTTTCAAGATTGTCAAAAGTTGTCCTTTGAAGTATATTTTTGAAGATTTGACAACAATGGCCCCTCAAAAATCAAAGAATGTCACAATAAGCCTTAGATAAAGAATTTGAAGGATGGCAGTTTTGGTCCTTGAAGAATTCAGAAGCTACAATTATGGTCCTTGTGATATTAGCTAAACATAACACACGGATCCCATTTTTTAATATAACCAAAAAAAAAACACTTAACCCATAAATAACAACATACCCATTATCTTAACCCAATCCACCATAAGCCCACTACCCCTTATGCATACCTACAAGCCCACTCCCATTATCTTTACTCACAAACCCGGCCTACAACCATTCCCATATAACCCGACCCACACCCAAGTCAAACCACCCACTACACTGAGTCAAACATAATAAAAAAATAATTACTACTTGATGCGTGGTTTTGCAACCTTGCAAGAGGTTTTACTTCTCAAGGGATCTCAAGAAGCTTGCAATCTGTAACACCCCCAACTCAAATACGGCAGCTATCATGCTGGGGGTATTACGCAAATAGAAACCAAGCACATTTATAGCTAACGACCACAACACGGGACGTTTATAAATGTTGCAAAACATATCATTCGAATTACAAACCATTTAGAGTACAAGGACTCTTAAGTCAAAGTAGCAGCGGAAAAAGTAAATAGAGTTTGCAGCGGAAAATAAACAAAGTTTAGCAGCGGAAGTAAAAAAAGACACAAAAAGGTTTTACGAATGACATGCAAATAAAGATAGAAAAATAGTAAAGCTGCCTTGACAGAAATGCCTCTTCAGCCTTAGCCACTCCACCAAGCCCAAAACACCATACTCCAAAGCTAATTATTAATATCATTAGTACCTGAAACACATGCTTAAAAGTCAACACAAAGGTTAAGTGAATCCATAGGTTTAACGGAAAGTAATTGATCACAATATTCTAAGTTTAATAGAAAGGGGCTACGTTGTTATACGCCCGAAAATACCACTGCACTAAGCTCATGACACCAAGCGTTAACCAAACCAACACCAGTAACCCTGTACTGAAAATAAGTCGACAATAACCGCGGAATTTCATATATACAAATGCCCCCTACGCTAGGTACTGCCAAATACCTAACCAACCTCAAATATAGTACACCACAATTTGCCTATCCAGCAAAAGGAGTGGGAGGGTCAATTCCTATAGGCCTATATACTATATTCGCGCTCACTCGCAAGTGATTAATGGCTCATGATCTGAGGGACTTAATAGTGGTAAAAATCGTACTTAGTGCTTATCCAACAAAATGGCTACTGCTTCACTCACAGTACCAGCATATATAAGTTTCCAGCTCAATAAACAGTTTTCAAACTATTGTGATCATAGTAAAAACAGAGCACGTATCTCACCCCAAGTAGTTTGCAAAGCAATTAAAATAGATAAAAGTGGGGCTATGGACTCACCTGAGTACGCAGCAATGCAAGATATCACAACTAGTCTCAACTAGTCAAACACAATCGGCAATCATGATATATTAGCACAATGTCATCGAAAGTAAGAGAGCACAACAGCATCAATGAAGTATAAGCACAACGGCATCAAGGAAGTACAAGTACAACAGTACTAGATCGGCACAACCTAACGAGTAAGATATATCAGAAATAATATTCAAGTAAGATATATATAGGTAACGTTCGTCGAATACATGTGTTATCATAAAAGAGTTTAGTTTCCAATGGCGATAAAAGAAATAAACATTTGAAATCTCGTGTAGATCTTAGGAAAAACAGTTTTGAGAATAAGACGGAGAAAAGCAGCTAACCGAAGTCAAACACATAGAAAGAAGCTACAAATGAGAATAAAATGCTCTCGTGGAGAAGTCGTAAAATGTATGACCAAAGAATAACTCACGCTAAAACAAATAGAAACTATAATGAAATAATAAGCGAGAAGAGAAAAGAATAAAAGAATAGCAGAATAAGATAAAACAAACGAAAGAAAAACAATGATAGATAGTTTCGGCGTTTACCCATTTTTCCCAAAATAGATGATAAAATGTCAAATCGTATAAGCTTGGAAAATGATTTTAGAACATCGATAAAAGATTAAGTTTATAAAAGATTTAATAAAATTTTGGCATGACCTGCCCGTTTATCGAATGTTTCCCGAGTCGACGACTCTCAAATATATCCTATTATATCTCTAAATGTCACAATAATAATAATAATACGGAAACAGGTCCGATATCAACACGCTTAACTATATCAACTTGTTTTAGGTTTCATATTTATTAGTCTCGTTTATATTATTGTTAAGTTATCTCATACCAAATATAGCCGCCGAACCCGTATCATGACCAAACCAAACTAACTATCAAACAAATATACCAAAACACTAAATAAGTCTTGCCGTGACTCACGGCTCGAACCCGAGACCAAACAATTCAACAATCCGAAAGAAACACAAACATTAACAATGACACCACACAATATCAATAATCCCCAACTCCAAATCCATCCAAATCCTCCAAATCCATCCAAATCCACTCCAAACACTTGCAACCTCAAATAATAACAAAAATAATAAAAAAAAAATTCAACACCCACCACCACCCAACCCACGGTGGTGGTGGTGCGCGGTTGCCGAGACCCAAACGGACCCAAGAGGTTCTAAAAATCCAATCCAAACACAAACATATACTCCTTGGTCACCACAAGCATCAAAACAAGAAAAATATCACAAACCCTCACCGAGTCAACCGAGTTGACTCGGTGAGTCACACGAGTCGCGGCCCAAATCAAACAAGAAGAAGAATCCACACGAGTTTTAAGGTTTAAAACATTTTTGAAAGGTTTATATAAAAGATTTATAAATAAAAACGCTTTTATAAAAGATTTATAAAATTAGGGTTTTGAAAATGTTGGAAGAAAATAAAAAAGAAAAGCGCGTGGGCGCGGTTTACCGTCGAAAAGTGAAGGAGGTGGGCGATGGTGGTGTTAACGCGGCGGTGGGGTGGCGCGTGGGGTGAATCGGAGGTGTTTGGAGGTGGTTGGGTGGTACGGGCGTGATGAGAATAGCCCGATCTACAAGTTGGTTAAATAAAATAGGGTGGTCGAAAAATTTTCCGGCGGCGGCTCATCGGAATCTGCTGGTGCACGATGGTGGGTGGCGGCCGGATATTCAAAGGAGGGAGAGAGAGAAGTTTTGGGTGTGTGTGTGTGTTTTATTTGTGAAAAATGAAATAAAATAACAAATATAGGGTATTTATATTAAAAAGTCCAGGGTAGGTTTGGTATTATAGGAAGTGTAGGGTAGGAGTTGTAAAATAACTCAAGGGACCGAATCTGTCAATGTTCCAATCTTCTCATGTAAACGGTTCGGGGCTCAAACGACATAGCAAACGGACTCGAAAAATTACGAAACTTGCGCCATTGTTCACGAAATCATTTTTCCCATCAAATCAAGTATAAACTTCAATATTTTTCTTAAACTCAATACAATTTAATAAATTTAGCAATTGGGATACGATTCAAGTTTTCTAGGTTGTGCCGGGTTGTTAAAGGAATAATACTCACATCAAATAAGATATTTCACGGTTTTTCAAACCCAAACAAGTTCAAAGAAGCTCAAAAGCTAAGGAAATTAAAAGCAATGGTTTTGGCTCGTAAAATAAGTTAAGAAAAATTACCGGATGTTACACAATCCCCACTAGGCAGTGTACCTGACCGATGTAGTATAATGTAGTGGCAAGTACCGGGGGATTGATCGTTCTACTTGGGGAATAGTGTTCGTTAGGATTGAAAGCTACTCTAATTAGGTCTAAGGGTGAGGGATGATTCTTTTTGTATTTTTATATTTTTATATTTTATGAAAGCAAGTAAAAGTCTCGGTTTTTAAAGGAGTGGGCGGAATTAGTTGCTAGTCAACTAACCCAATTAACTACAAATGCAAATAAAATAAAATAACAATAAAATAAAAGTTTGTGAAACTTATATGGAGAAAAGTGTGTTTACTTAGATTTCATTACTCCCTAGCTATCTTTTACCGGTTGATTAGTTTGTTACAATTGTGTGGATGACGGGTTGTATTCCTTAATACCATTCGTGGGGGCGTGTACGTCCTTCCCCAACTCTATAAGCTCCTACTTCTCCCTATGGTGACACGTTTGGTATCCTAACCATGGCATCACTAATAGTTACTTATGCATTAAATACAACCAATTAATCGTAGTACACATCCGATTCATGTTTCCTAAGACATACAAGCATGTTACCAATTGGAAGTTAGCCAGTTTTCTTAAGCCTAACATTGAAATCACCCATCCACAACAATTAATAACCAACCATCAACCCATAATCAATAGCTAAGTTTCATTACATCTAAGCAAACACAAGAAAAACCTAGCCTAGCATGTTAATGTAAAGACAAGCATAAGATAAAATCAAACAACACATAGACATATTGATTGATTAATGGAAGACTTATCTTCAATTAAGCATGGATGAAACAAGGGTGAAAAACCCTTGAAAATACAGTAAAATTCGACCTAGGGTTTATCCCTAAAGCTCTCCCAAAAGTTGCACACTTAATGAATGAAAATTAAAAAACTATGTATAGATTTTACAACTTGATGGCATCACGTTGTAGCTTCTGACGCCGTTACCTCGCCGCCAAAACACTTTTCGGATTACTCAAATCCACTTCTGATGCCGTCCACTTCTATTTCTTTCTGGGCCGTCTCCCTTTAGCTTATAACGTGATGGCCTAGGCATCACAAAGCGTGACGCCGTCACGTGTTAATTCACCAAAACTTTCTGGAGCGTCTCGTGTAACTTCATATCCACCTCTTTGTCAAAACGTGACGCCGTCACCTTGTAAAGCGTGACGCCGTCAGGTACAATTTCCAGCATATTTTGAGACTTTGTGATTTTCTTCACTTTTATGCTCCAAAAACGTCCAAAATGCCTCCTTTTCCAGATTTCTTCTCCAAAGTACCTAAAATGACAAAAGGAACGATTTAAGGCAATATTTGATCAAATAATTACGGATTAGGGCTTAAACGACCCCCTAAAAGCGTAGCACTTTTCGCCTCATCAAATACCCTTACACTTGAGATTTTCTTGTCCTCAAGCAAATGCGCTTTTATTCTAATGAAAATACAAGTTAGGGGTCATTTAACACTAATATAAAAGTAATTACAACAAATGATCGTTCCACTTTAATCAAAATAAGCACGGAAAGTATACTCTAGCACCTCACAAATAGTGTTTGGATACTCACATCTCTCGGGTGTTATAAAGGTATATATCACAAATGGAAATGGAAAAAAACCTCCATCACTTTGGCGTAAGCACCTAAGATAAACCGTCAAAGAGGTCTTTTAAAGGGTTGTAACGTTAGGTGTAGGGATATGATAAACACGGTTTTGTTGGATAAAGGCAATCTTTACTGGTGGCGATTTAATCATCTTAGTAAATTACATGTACAATGTGGCATTGCTAAGCCAAGACTCGACTCGACTTAAGCTAATAAAACAAAAATAACAAAAACTTAAAATAAACATAAAGGAAACGGGTTGGTAGTCCGTATGTTTTTCTGTTTTCTTTGTCTAATTTTTTTCCGTTTTTCTTGATTTTTCAATTTTTTTTTTGTTTTTTTTTGTTTTTTTTTGTTTTTTTTTTGTTTTTTTTGTTTTTGTGTTTTTTGTTTTTGTTTTTGTTTNATAAAGGCAATCTTTACTGGTGGCGATTTAATCATCTTAGTAAATTACATGTACAATGTGGCATTGCTAAGCCAAGACTCGACTCGACTTAAGCTAATAAAACAAAAATAACAAAAACTTAAAATAAACATAAAGGAAACGGGTTGGTAGTCCGTATGTTTTTCTGTTTTCTTTGTCTAATTTTTTTCCGTTTTTCTTGATTTTTCAATTTTTTTTTTGTTTTTTTTTGTTTTTTTTTGTTTTTTTTTTGTTTTTTTTGTTTTTGTGTTTTTTGTTTTTGTTTTTTTTTTGTTTTTTTTTTTTTTTTTTTTGTTTTTTTTGTTTTTTTTGTTTTTTTTTTTTTTTTTTGTTTTTGTTTTTTTTTTGTTTTTTGCATACGCTCTTGCCCTACCATCCAAAATAATACATCATAGGGGACTCGGTTCTCCACTGACACTTGAACTTTTACATACTTTACAAATAACTATTCTAATGACTCGAATCAAGATAATCGAAACACTTGGAGTACTTTAAAACATTTACGCATACATGGGGGGTAATAATTGATGTTCTTCCCCATTACTCCATAACACTAGTACTTTACCCATGAGTCCCAATCGTCCCAAAACAATATGTACAAGATATGACTCGACTTAGCAACCATGTAATAAATTAGACAATTAACTTAGGGTTTAAACAAATGTTGTCACAATAATGCACTAAAGATGAGTGCATACAAGGTAGGCTAAGGCGATTTGGGTGTACATTTAGGGTGGATTGTAAACAAATTCTTCCTTTAAGTAAAATGCTTAAAGTTAGAAACGAAAAAGATAGGCTCTGAGGGGTGTACTAGGGGTATCGTGTACTAAAAATGAGTACATCGCAGAGGTGTGGGAAACTTACTTGACCAATGAAGCCAATGTAATTATAATACAAGTGTAAAACAAGGGTTATCCTAATGCCTCTTATCATGTAGTAAATCCTAACTACACGAATGTAGTCTCACTAGCGGTCTCGGGATGAATCACTAACGCAAGTTCTAGAATCTAAGTACTACTGGTACACTCATAAGCACCAACAATGAATGCTTTTCCTAACAAATCTAGGGGTGAACCTCACATATTTGGGGGAAAATTTTTGAGTGGTACGATTTTTCGTGCTAGTCATACAGCTCCTATCCATGAGACGCTTATTATGACTAAAGTTTTACTCCTAAATGTTGCAAAAAATTTTAAATTTGGCGCTAAAATCGCCATAACAAATATTTCTCATAGTTTTATTATACACCTACTATTAGACAAACAAAAATCAAGTGTAATTGCATTCTCTAAGGTATCATAATTTACCCCCCTTGCACTTAAGATGAACATTGTCCCCAATGTTCAAATAAAAAGTTGTAAAAGTAATAAAGGTAAAAGAATGAAAACAAATACTCTCCTGATTCGCTCGGTGTGGATAATGCGGTAACATGGTTAAATCCTCCTCCAAGAAAATGAGCATAAAAAGCTTCCCTTCCAGTATATAAATCATCTTCTTGTCCAATATAACCTGTTAAACCTGACAAAACAAACATAGCAAACCTCGCGTAAAATCGGCGGCAAAATCTATATATAATAAAATCCTAGAAAGCAATAAAGATATAATGCTTGTGGAATTAATATTTGCAGATTCTTGGAGTTTATAAAATACGGGTTTAATGAAACTTCACAATTCTGATAGAAAAATAAAACTTGCAAAATTTTACACATGACGCCGCCAGCTTTTAAGGCTTGATGCTGTCAGAGTGATCTGACAGAAGTTTTAAATTTCGTTTCTGGAAAATTTCCAGAAAAACCTATGCCTTACTTCCTGGAATTCCTGCAAAATATTCATTATGACTCGATACAAGCATTTAACTCAAACAAATACTAATATGCGTGTTTATTTTATATTGTTATGATTCATGTTCAATCTTGTTCTTATAAACAAATTTGGATTTCCCTTTCACTTATCTTTTGCAAAATACCTTTATATGTAGTTAAGACGAAGTTAAAAACAAAATAAAGCATTTTCACAATTTACTTTGAAGCATGAACCATAAACAATAAAAATGAAACACACATACGGAAACAAATAAAAATCAAACAAATAAACAAAGCTGGGTTGCCTCCCAAGAAGCGCTTTTCTTTATTAACGAGTCTTGTAGCTAGACTCAAAGTCAAGTCCTTACGTGACTTCATCGTTGGTCACGATTTCTAGGTCATCCTCGGTCTTAGTTTTGTACTCCGGACCTAGTTGTAAGCATTCCTTGTAGAAACCAAATATTCTACCCATAACATAGTCTACTCCTCTACGTCTATCCTCATCATTCCTATAGTAGACCGCTTGCTTATGCTCCTTCTCGATGTTTGATAAAAGCCAGAATTGCTCAATCTAATATGGCATTTGGTAGGCTATATCATTGGTCTCATCCTTGAATCTAACTATCCCTAGAGACGGGTCATAATTCATTTTAGAGGCCTCAACAAACGGCTTTCCAAACACTACTTGAATTAGGCAACTATCTATTACCGGACGAATATCTTCTACAATCACAAAGTCGGTAATATATGTGAAGTTTCCTACAAAAACGTGTAATCCCTTAACTCTTCCCACGAAGTTACTTATCCAACCCGTGTTGGGAAATATCCTAGGTCCAAGTTGCTTTTTCATTATCCAATTGTAGTTGATCCTAGTCATGATATTTATTGGAGATTTAGGGTTGATGTAGGCTTTCCACACATGCACATGCCCATTGTTGCATGGTATATTTATATTGGATGGGTCGCCCGCTTTGATGATTGGTAAACCTAGGAAGTATGGTGTCTCGGGGTCATCGAATAAATCCCTATGGTACGCACGTTCTTCCTTAGTTGGTAACCTATCGAACTAGTCCTCTACATTCTCTACTTCTTCTACTTCCTTTTTCTTATCCTCTTCAACTTCATTCTTAGATTCACTATCAACTCCAATCATATTCCTATCATCTTCTTCCTTATCGTTATCGGTTGGCTTAATAGTGACAATGTTGACAAAGTGGACGTGTTTGGATGATGAGAGGTCCTTAATTTGGGTTCCGCTATTTGTGCTTCTAGCGTCCTTATTTGGTGGTGTCAACACTTGGTTGGTGAGGGCTTTCAACAAATTGTCAATTTTATTAGTCATCTCTGTTTGTTGTTGATTGAATTCGGATTCAAACTTTGCTATACGAGCTTCTTGAGATGCCATAAAATTGGACATCAATCCTTCAAGATTATTGGTACCACCATAGTTGTTGGAAGGATTGTTGTTGAAAGTACGGTTTGAGGATGAACCGTTCGATTGAAAACGATTAGGCGGATTGGAAGAATTGTTTTTGGGCGTGTTTTGGTTTTGTTTCCAACTAAAGTTTGGGTGATTTTTCCAAGAGGGGTTGTATGAATCACCGTAAGTGTTAGGAATACATTTTTTTTATATATAGAAGACTCGGTCACCCCGAGTATTGTTTAGCATTATGTAGCTCGTAGTAGTTATCGTATTAGTTAGTAATTAATATAGTTTAAGTAACACCGTGGAGGACGGACGGGTCTTTACCCACTGTACACCCGATCCACAGCCTAGTAGAGGCGTTTTATATCTTGTAACTATAAATATCCCTCACCATGCAATGGTGAGGGTTGGACCTTCTCATAGTTAATCTCTATCTTTCTTTCTTTTTCTCTCAAGGTTCCCAACTTCTTTCTCTCTCTAACTTCTCTCTAAAACTCTTCTACTTTCTTCTTAAATTCGAACCAAACCACACGAACCATACTTTTTATAATTATTGATACTCTTATCAAGAGCCAAGGTTTCATCTCGGGACTTGGTTTTTCTCGGATTTGAAATTGGTTTTGTGGTTTATTTTTAGATTCGAATTACTTTTCTCAAAATCTTCTTTGTTTGATCTCGTTTGGTATTTTTTTTGTTGGATATTGTTGTACTTCCGTATGTAGGAGTGTATTATTAACTTAGTTTGGCACTTGGATTGATTGTTTCTCGTGACTAGTGAAAGACTTGGTGAAGATCGTGGGCTCGTTATAAGTTTTTCTTACTAGCGATTAAGTTTTCTTTTCTTATTAGCATTTAGTTGTGGTGTTTGTTTGTCCTGGTTTGTGGTTTTCTATATGTGGTCCAGAAAACTGTTGTTTTTGGTCGATTTCGGGTACAAGACATAATGGGAAGAAAGTGACTATTTTTTTGGCAGCTTGTGGAAACTGCTAATCGCTTTCTAGCGATTGGTTCATGTTACTAGCGTTTAAGTCACACCGTTAGTAGAGATTAGTTCTTGACTTCATGCTAGCGATTAGTCTCTAATCTCATAGCGATTATCTCATCTGTTCCTAGTAGCGACTACTCCAAAATAGCGTTTAACTGGTTTTAGCGTTTAACTGTTTTGTATTATTCTAGCGTTTAACTTAAGCCAAACGCTGCCCAGTTTTTTACGTTTCAATCCTCATCTTAATCAAAAAAACAAACCAATTTAAACCTTATCTAATCTTAACAAACAAGAATAACAAGGAAAAGAACATAATCTCAGTTTCATTTCGTGTGCCACATAATTATTACAAGACCATCTCAGATCCATACAACACGAAGTTAAGTCATCATAGATCATTTCATTGTTACTACAAGATTTCAGTTTCATATCGAGGATATATTTTTTTGTTTACGAAAGCTTTAAAAGAATAAGACTAGAACAAATGTGCTCTAATCTCTTCTCATGTTTCGACTTGTAAAGAAGCAACATAAAGGGGATCTCAGTTTATCTCGTTGTGATTGAGGTAGATTAGTTCATACATCAAAATCACAAAGAGAACACATCATCATAGATCCGTGAGAAGAACGTTCTTCATAATGATATACGAACTTTTCTAAGAAAGAACAACCCTCGTGTCTCATTCTTATTTTTGTTTGATTAAGTAAAAGGAAAAACTCATCATAGATCCTTGTTGCAGTTATACAATTTATAGTGTTTGAACATTCAAAAAGAAAAGCACAAAACTAAAGAGTTTCATCTTCTCTTGTTGTTCGGTTTGTATAAAAAAAAAACAACAACAACAAAGCATTCTTACCCGTGAACAAGTGTTTTACTTTTTTCTTTCTTGCGCTGATAACATGTTCACAATAATTTATTAGTATATTTGCGAATCGTACTCTTCAGAAAGAAAGAAAGGGTGTACGTTTGTTGTGTTTCAAAGCATTTTGGTTTGGTATTTAGTCGAGCAGCTAAGCAAACAGGGACGATTTTTTGCTGTGTGAAAAAGGTTGTGTGGTGACTGCGTATTCTTTGAGGAGTGATATTAGGAAATTAGGGTTAAGCTTGTGGGATTAGTGGTTTTATATTAAGTGAGGATTAGGGTTAGTGTTTATTATTACTGGGCTTTTGGTTGTGGTAACTTCAAGTGGGCCGAGTATTAGTGAGACCTGCTTGGACTAGGGATTAAGGAATTGGATTTGGGCCGTGTCTTATTCACACAACTTGGGCTGTTGGTCTTTCTCACAAAAAGGGGGACGTATTGTTGTTCATTTCGGGTTTATTTTGGGCTTTCATTGTGACATCAAAATATAGTTAATATCAGGCTGGATTTTTTTTCAGAGATAGGACCACGGTTTTGATTGAGCTTCAAGAAACCGAGATTGAGAATTATTTTGAGTTGAGGTTATTCAGGCTCGTGTGGACTTAACTTTTGTGATAGTCATTGCGAAAGCGAAAACGATTTCTCAAGATTCATTTAAAGATTCAATCTCACTCCTTTATTTTCTACAAGACATCATCCTTAGTCGCATCATCAACAACTTCCTTTAACACATTCAATTAATCATTTCACGGTTTTGTCTTGATTTTGTAAAATCCCGCGAAAGATTCTATTTTTCGGTTTAAATCATAGACTTGTAAGATCCCGTGCATGCTAACATCATCTCAAATTCTTCTGACTCAGTCATATTTGAGATTCTCAAACTGTATGACGTAATCGACGATCATAAGATTTCCAACATAGTACAACAGGCTACTGGTTTTGAATCTGAAACTACTAATATGGAATCTTTGTGCTCTAATTCGCAAGAGAATGAGTTGCTTCAGCCACGGCAAGTGCTTTAGAATGCAAATGAAACTTGCATAGAATGTTTTCGACAACTTCATTCACACCTCTCGGTACTTTTAGAGGGAACTGGATTCAAGATGGGATTCGAACGTGCATTTGCAACACTCTTTGGTCAAGATGTTCAGATTTTCATAGACACAATGGTTCTTGTGACATTTCTCAAAAAAATTCATGTCTTATATTCTAAATAATAGTTTATTTAATATACTATTCTATTTCTAATAAACCAACTTCGTAGAAAGTTATCCGTGAACATCCAATTCTTTCACTACGACTATATATGTCAACTCTACATTTCTTGTAGTCCACTATTTTTTTTTCCCTTGAAATCCTAATTTAAAAAGTTACTTTCACTTTTATTTTAGGAACTAATTACTTAAAACTATCAAAAACATATAACTACGAAAGCATTCGTAGTAATAATGTGAAAGTTATTGAAAAACTCATCATCTACTAAAATTATATTTTCATAATTTTTACAATAGTATTTCATCACTATGGTACCATTAAAAATTATTTCTAATTAACCCGGTACCCGAAAACGTCAAAACTACTCGAGCTATGCACTAAACGGTACCCCGTAAAAACAAAGTGGGACAAAGTTATACAAGCCACCACCCCAAGGATGAGGTGGCCGGCCAAGGAGTCCTCCCTAGGACACTTGTATAACAAATCTCACCAACAAACACTCCACTATCTCACTTTGCTACCAAACTTTGCATGTACTCATGTTTAGATCATAAAAACTTTCCTACTCTCTTCTTGCTCTTCTCCTAGCTCGTTCCCTATCCAACATCATCATAAGATCAAGATTTTTGAAGATCAAGTATATACAAGTACTTATAAACATCCATTACAAGGTTTTGAAATATAAACCTATGGATTAATTAGGGTTTTCTTGCTAATAAACTAGTAATCTTCCAAATGAGTAAATTACTAAACTTTCATTGTTCTTGGTATATTTCTACCACATTTTAATTAAATTTTATATGCATGCAAGTAAATGAAATTTGTACCACTCAAATCTTATGTTTTGTTAAACTTATGATATATAGATATGTAGTGTTTTGGTGTAGAGATGTTTTGATATTTATTAGGAACCCATGACACCTTGAGGAGGTGTATGGTAGTTTATGGGATTGTTGGATTGAATTGATGGTGAAATTAGAATAGTTATAGGATGAGAAAACCATTGTGGACATTAAAAATAAGCTTCTGGTCATATTTTGAAAATACAGAAAACTCAGTAGGTTGGAACCCATTTTTTACCTAAGATAAAGAAAATACACTTTAAGATGAAGCCATGGCCGAAAGAACGGGTAAAAACGGGTTTATAACGAAAAAGTTATGCTAAAAACAAGTTACACCAAAATTATGTTTAACCATTTGAGACAGCCTGGACATTTTTATAAATTCTGGAAAACTCAGCAACTCATGACTTATTTTTGACAAGGTACTCAGAAAGTTAAGACTAAAAGGAAACCATAGCAAAAAGAACGGACTAAAATGAGTTTGAAACGAGAAATTTACGCTATAAACAAGTTACTAGTGTTTTCTTATAAAATCTGAAAATAAGGTTGCTGATGTAATAAAGTCTTCAATGAAAACAGGTCCCTAACCTTCATTAAAATGTACCAACATGATAAAAATGTAATAGTATTTGTTTAGAGCTAAACGGGGATATAAAATTCTTGAAAAACGGACTTATAACGAATTAGTT
>LBNU01015054.1:43669-70028 GCA_014162995.1 Artemisia annua | reverse complement strand
GGGGGAGATTAAGAAGTTGTACTAATGACATATACATTTGCATTCATAACATTTTTTTTTTATTAAATCTAAGATCGAAAATTTTAATCATGGATAGGTTGCGGATTTTTTTGGGGTGAACGCGCCTTATCTTACATATCCATTTCCTTACTCTTAGCTCCAACACACAAGTGAGGTTTATAGCCTCGCTTTTAATCCTTTAAAATGATTTATAAAACCGCTCGCTGAGGGGGATACATGCTAGTTTTACAAAACGAATACAAGTAGCTTTTTGGTATGCTTTGACCCGAATACATGATATAAGAATAATGAGTAACTTCCTTGCCAATTAAGCCCAATCATGAACCGCTTAATTTGCGTAAACGCTAATACTATAAATATGCATATTGAGCATTGACCAGCCTGGCCGAAAATGAGTAGCTCTCCATCTTCAACGGTCATATAATATTGAGAATATGCAGGTAAATGGCAAATATCTACCCTACCGGGGCAAATTATAAACTTTGGTTAAGGTTCGGTTTCATGAGCTCTATGTTATCAAATCTAATAACCGACCAAGTACTGATCAATACTTGTTACCCGATGAATGCATACTTGTATTCACTTTCATTATTACTCTAAACTCTATAAATTCACTCAACATTATTTGTTGACTTTTAGCATGTTTTATCTCAGGTCCGTAAGTACCTCAGCTTGGATGGGCCGCGCAAGGAAAGATTATCGATTAAAGATGGCTCATGTTTTTAAATGTTTATGTTCTAAAATATTAAAGACTTTTATTATCATTGTATCTTTTAAACTTGTAAACTTTTGGGACTTCTTGTAAAACATAATAACCTTTCAAGGTTTATGTTTATTAAATATTTCATGTATGAAAACTTGTTTATTATGTTTGTACTATGTGATCGATATATAGCACCTCATGTCCCTTCCGCTGCAAACCTGAAAATGGGGGTGTTATAGTTCTTAACTTAGATCAACTACAACAACAACTTGACCAAGGAGAATCTTCCAATATTGGATCCATGGCTGCCCTTTGTGTACTCAACAAACAACTCCAATTGTTCATCGATTCAAAATTCACTATGGATTATGACTACGATAGTCAGATGACATTAAATTGTTTTGCTGATCACACGGGAATCGAGGTTGACACGTTCAGAGATACACTCATCCAACTCATGGGTAATGTGAAGATGTTCATTGAGGAAAAAGCACAACACACACTTAAGTATGATGACAAGGTGAAGGCATGTCGGATGCAATCATGTGATGGCATTGGTGATTCGGGTATAGCATCAGATGTTGGGTCAGTTGTCGTGATATGCAAAGGATCAGAGACTGATAAGCTTGACACTACCAGCAGTTCAGTAACTCTTATTACAAATGACATGGATGCAAATCTCAGACCAGTAAAAGAACAAGTGTCATGTGCTGAGGTACCTCTGACTGAACATCATAATGTGCTTTCTGATGTTTGACTGCATACTGATCAAGTTATGCCCACTTATGACACATATTTATTGGAAAGGACTAATAGCAATATCATTTCTGCCTCAACAAATATGAATCATAAAGGGGGAGAAAGTGATCAGTATGCTAAACATGATGATGAGTCAAGTTCGTTGTTTAAGGCTGAATCTTTCAAATCAAATGATATGGTTGATAAATAAGTGTTTAATGAACTTTCAAAAAGATTTTTACAAATTGAAAAACATTGTATATCACTTGAAATCGCAATGCAACAAAAGGAAAAAAGTCTTCAAAATAACCAACCATGTATAAATCCGGAACTTCCTGATTTCTGAGAATTCTTTTTGATAAATGATTTGAAAGTTCAGCTAGAAACCAAAAACTTGACAATCAACAACCTGAAAAAACACATTATTGAGTTGTGTGATATGTGCAATGAAGTTAAGGCTAAACATGACTGCAATGTTATTGAATTGGAACATAATGTGGCTAAATTACTTGATGAAAATGAGACTCTGAGAATTCATTGCAAAGAATTGTGTGATTCAATCAAAGAAACAAAAACTAAGAATATTGAGCAAACAAACTCTTTCATTACCAAAAATGATGAATTCAAAGCTCAACTTCTGGCAAGGGTTTCACAATTACAACATTAAAGAACGAGCTAAGAAAAGCAACATGGAATAGTGTGAACACTAAGTTTGCAAAACCATCAATCTTAGGGAAACCAGTTTTACCATCAAACCGAAACCAATAAGTTGTTAGACAACCGACTGCGTTTAGATCTGAACGACCAAAATTTTCAAAAACTCGGTTTGCCTCCTAAGTTGATACGGAACAAGTTTTGACAAAACCACTCACTCCACATTATTTGCCTAAGATTATTGCTTCTAGTTCTGCTAAACCTTAACATGTAGCTACTTCTGCTCCCAGCTCCTCTAGGATTAGTTCGAAAACAGTGTCGAAACAAAGCATTAAGATTCAAAACTCTTATAACATAAATGACTTGGACAAGAACTATGATCTAGAAAAGGCTAGGAAAAGGGCACTACTTCATAAGGATGGAATCTTAGGATCTCAACCTAGTATAGTGCCTCCTTGTTTATTGAGGAACATTGCTAAGGTTTAACCTGTTGAGTCTAGGAGTTATAGTAAGTCAACTACAATGCATAAGAAGCAAAACAAACCTAAAACTTCTCCTAGGTGGATACCAACTGCTAAATCTTTTGAGACTAGGAATAGCAATAAGTCTTCCACTATGCATAAGAAACTTAACAATCCTAGACCTTGCCATAAGTGGATGCCGACTGGTAGAATTTTTAAGAATGTTGGGACTTATGTGGATACCTACTGGAAAACTGCTTACCGATGGCAATGCCATGGTTGACCGTGAAACCCCCAAGGGTTTGGATACTGATGTCACTAACCCATATATATGCAATCAAGCTTGTAATGTTAGTGCAGGTAGTCCTTACTCAATTGCAGGTACATCGATCATTCACAACATGAGAAGACTCAAAGTCTGGAGGCCTAAAGCAATCATATCTCCTGCTTCAGGAGGTCTGGAATGTCAATGTTGATGTATGTGTGCTTATGACGTCTGTTCACATCAGTTCAGGCCTAGCTCTTCATCATTATGACGCCTGTTCACTTCAGCTCAGGCCTCACTCTTCATCATTATGACGTTTGAAAAATTCAGTTCAAGCCTCGGTCCTCATTGTCATCATTATGGCGTCTGCTGACAACACTTCAGGCCCCATTCATTAAAGAAAAGAAAGGTGTACGATTCAGTGCGCCTTATCTTCGGAAGAAGAGAAATCTTCTTAATCCTGATCATTCTCAACTACATGCTTCATGATTTCTCCATGTTCGTTCATTCATCATGTGGATCTACTCATCTTTGATCGAATTCGTATTCACTTGCTCAATCAAAAATATCAACCTCGTTTGCAATTTTTGAGGGGGAGAAGGGTGAATAAGCTACATGATTGATTGTATTCTTATTCACATACTCAATCAAAAATGGCAAACTTCGTATGCAATTTTTGAGGGGGAGAAGTGTGAATAAACTACATGATTGATTATATTCTTAATCACTTGCTACTCAATCAAAAATGGCAAACCTCGTATGCAATTTTTGAGGGGGAGAAGTATGAATATACTACACGTTGATGGATGTTGAAGAATGGTTATACGACTCTCATGATATCGAAGATGCACACTTGAATAATGATCCGTTACTTGAATAATGAAGCTGCACACGAAAAAGTTGGTTGGCAAACGAAAACTCATGAAATGTTGTCTTCAAAATTTTCATGTGTTATGAAGCAAGGCAACTTGATAAAGTTGTAACTTCCCTCAACCACCTTCAGATCCGGTTAATCAACCCGATGATGAAGTAGAAAAGGATGAGCAAGGGAATTTAATCATGACAAAGATCATTGAGAATGAAGAAGCAACTGAGCAAGTCACCGACATGGACGTGAATCTCTTTCATCACGGATGGTTGTTCCTTCCAATGTGCACTCTGTAAATCAACCACAAGAATATAAAGGAAAATGTTGGCTAAGAATTCGAAAGTGGAATGTCAAGTAGTCTTGGAGTTTATTTGGTATCCTTTAGTTGAGATTGAAGTTTACTTTCACAATGGCGTGATTTTATTTTATCTTGAAGTTGAGGTTGGTTGGGTGCATGACTTTCAATGATAAATTGCTCGTGATTAAGATTTAAGTTGAAGACTTGGTTTATCTAGTTACCAGCAGTCGAGGTGGATGGTTGAAGACCTGGCTAACTATCACTTTAAGGAGTTCCGTTGTAGTACTCAGTGTCACACGCACATGGCGTTGTGGATAATCACAAGAGGTGTTAATGTCTCATACTTTGTTTGAGTATTGAGTACTTAGAGATTTACTTGGAGCATAAATTCTCTACATCGCTCTTCCAACATTAGCGCAAGCTTAAGTCACAAGAACGGGGAATTCTACTTCAATTTCAAGTTTGGTGTATCGGGTTTGCTCCACCGGTGATCACTTCATATAGCCTACATAAGGGTTGGTTAAGATAGTCATAGAGAGTTTCTGTTGCAATTGATTCTCACATAATACTTCTAAGCCAATAATGTTCGTCTCACACGATTTCAAGTGTAATGTGATGCTGATTCTGAGGTATCAAATCTAGCAAGGGAGAAGGAGACATACATCTGAACGCTCAACGAGCACACGTGATGAGCTTTATACTTCTTAACTGAAGTTATTCCGGGAAGACAAATGTCACAACTGCAGAGACAATCAGTGTCTTGACTCGTTTTATGGTGTATTATTCCATCTTCGTGGGGGAAGTGGTCTCTCGGTACTTGTGGTATGTATTACTTCAGCTTTCAATGGGAAGAAATATGAGAAGGACATTTGGAGTGTGAGATGATATTGCTTATCGACATCATCATACGAGCTGTTATGATTTATGTTAAAGTGCTTCTGGTTAATACTTCATGTACACATTGTTATGCTGACTCCGATGAGTTCGCAACCATTATGGGAGAGATATGTGTACATCAGGGACGCACAACAGGTTTACGTGATCGGTCTTAAACACTTATTCCGGAGTTGATATCTGCAGAGATGATCAGTGCTTCAGCCTGTTACTTTGGTGTCATCGTTTCTTCTTGTGTTGGGTACATGTGTACAATATGGATTGAGCTTTTATGTGTAAGATAACTGGAAAGCGTCTGGTAAAATAAAGATGTTGATATCTTGTTCCCCTGAATAGACGACTGCTCAAAACCGCAAAGTAATGTGTACATCGAGGACGCACAACAGGGTCATGTGATTGAGCTTAATCATATATTCCGGGATTGATAACCGCAGAGATGATTCGTGTTTCACCCTGTTACTTCGGTGTTATCGCTTTCTTCGAGTTTCTGAGCTTCATACAATGAGACTTTTTGCATCACTTCAACGACTTGGGGGAAGTGGTCTCATGTAGGTAATTGTCGGTTTGGGGGGAAGCTACCAAAGCTTCACAATGAGGAGGCTAAAATTAAGTGATTTGGTGGTGTCTAGCGATTAACTTAGTTGTGAGATTCTAGTAATTTGTTAACTACTTGCATTTGGTGAATTGTTGTGACTTAAGTCGTTTCGATTAGCCTGATTGTAATTTGACGTTGTGAGTTAATCTTTACGACTTGACTTATTACGATCGGATCTATTGTAACTTGACTTGTCGCGACATGACACTTAGTGCTAATTGTGACTTATCCAAGATCTCACTCTAAGTCTAACTCGCATATCACATCTTTTGGTTTCTGTTGTTGACTTTAGTAAAATCCCGGGAGAGAATCGATCTCTCGGTTTAAGTAACAAGAGTTGTAAAATCCCGTTTAAGATCACATCATGGCAACCACAAGTTCAGAATATTCGTGAGCCTCGAAAGCTTTGGTGGTGAAATTTTAAGAGATGTTGACTACAGACTTCTACAATGTGCTGAACGATATTCTCACTTTGGTATTCTCGTCATCATCTTCTTAAATTGAATAATATATCTTGCACATATCTTAAACCATAATTTTTTTGTAAATATCTTTTTTCAAAATGAAAATAAAGTAAAACATATAACAAATTTTTCAAAAATACAAAAAGAATCTTCTTTCTCCGTGTGCAAACTTCTTATCTTCGAAACTATGTTCCTCCATTAAACAAATATTGCTCTGCACCGTCAAAATGGAACATGTTTTGAAGGGGATAAAATTTTCACAACATCATGAACTTGGCACACCTTATCATAATTTTTCATGAAAAACCTCAACAATACAGACTAATGATTTTTGATCCTCGATTATTTTCTACGATTATGGGTTTCTAATTGGTTGTTGATTAATTGTTACAAAAATGTTTTAAATGAGCTCAATGGTCAAAAATGCATAATTAGAGTCTAAGGTTTATGTAATTATCGATTGGAGCATCTCTCTTTGATGTGTTTTAATCTAATTAATTAGTTCATATTGCCTTAGAGAACCTTAATGAATGCTTGTTTATGTGCTTGCTTGATTAGAAACAACGTAGGTTGAAATCATGAGATTTAGGGCTTAAAATGTCGATGTTCTTTGCTGCTATTACTAGGTCGTTTTGCTGAACAATATTCATGCATGATGATGCTTGCATGCGTGCAAAGTTACAAAATCATAATCCTAAACCATGATAAGAGTCGAAAAATTTCGAGTGAAAGAATGAATTAATCTATGATCATGTGTGTTTATTTGTGAACTCTGTGCACTTTGGTTGATTTAGAATGAGGTGTTGATTCATATGTATGCTTGTTTCTACCAGATACATTTTTTTTTCTGTGAGCATGTACATGTCATTTAAAGTCAAGATATGTTTCATCAAAAATTTCAACTATTATCAAAATGGTTATTATGAAACATACTTTGAGGAGATTAAATGTGTCAAAAGGCCATACATGAAACTGGATTTAAGTGATGTGAAACATGTTTCTCAAACTCTACACAGTCGTTTTACACCGGTAAAGCAATTGTGGGGACTAAAGCGAAGTCGTTCAAATTCTTTCAAATTTTAAAAATCTAAAATGCTTTCGGTGCATATAAGAATGACTCTGCTTTCATAATCTCAAATGCCAGAAGATTTCCACTTATCACAAAAACAAATCTTCAAAAAGAACCCATGTGGTTCAACTTTAGAAGGAAATCTTCTTCTTCAGATTTTAAAACTCCGAGAGAAACACCGGGTTTCTCAATCAAATTTTCAACGGAAAAAGAGTTTTAAATCTCCATGGATTCCACGAGTGTTATTTCAAAATGGAACACCGGTTTTCAGTCCTCGTTGGAATTCAATGTCAGGAAAGTGCATCGCTAAACCATTCTTTAAGACCAAGCATGCACTCCATTCTGTACATATTTTTCTTTTCAAAAATTGTAAATAGAAAAATATAAAATCTTCAAAAAAATCATAAAAAATCAGAAAATAGAAAATACCAAAAATAGTTGTTTTTTTTAAGGCATGTCTTCTGGCATCGATAACATTTACGGTCCTAGAAATGTCATTCAATAATGACACGGGTCTTTAAATGAAGTTCGAACAGAAGTTCAAAAAGTTTTTCAAAACATGCCTAAATGGCTTGCAGTTATTTCAGACTGTAACCCGTTCATAAAATTATGGCTTGCAGTTATTTCAGACTGTAACCCGTTCGTAAAATTATGGCTTGTAGTTATTTCAGATTGTAACCCGTTCGTAAAATTATGGCTTGCAATTATTTCATACTGTAACCCGTTCGTAAAATTATGGTTTGCTATTACTTCAGATAGCAACCCGATTTTCAAAAATGAGGAAAACACGTCGCCAAAAAGACGGTTGTTCCTAACAACGGATGAAGTTCATCTGGGCATGGATTACTTTACATCCGTGCACCTTCGAAATGATGTATGTTTCAGTGCATCATTTCTAGTAAAAGAAGAGAAGTCTTCTTTCATCCCAAAATCTCTCTCTTTAATGATTCTTAAAGAGAGTTTTTGTGGTTTACAAGTTGGCTATTGGACTTAAATTTTCACAAATACTTGCCACTCAATGTAATGACTACAGCTCTTTAAATAGAAAACGGGTCATTAATTGAGGGGGAGCGTATTTGCTCAAAATTTCTGCACCTTTATAAACTTTGTGCACCAGCAGTAGTGAATAAGCGTCTCATAATCAGTACATGTTAAAAATCTGACCACATTTTCTCCTATGCTCCTAAACTTATTTAAATCAATTGGGATCACAAAATCTCAAATGATTTGAAATTTTTTGATCGGGGGAGAGAATGTGATTTAAATATGAAATATGATAAAATGTGATGATTTGGACTTAAAAGTGTATGCTCCCCGATATGCGCTAAACTTTTTGATAAACCGGTGCACATATTGAGGGGGAGCAAAATGGATTGTGATGATTTGGACTTAAAAGTTTATGCTCCCCAATATGCGCTAAACTTTTTGATAAACCGGTGCACATATTGAGGGGGAGCAAAATGGATTATGGTGATTAAATTTTTTTGGCAATTTTGGCGTCTTATGTGAGCGTGACTCAGATTTGACTCATGAATTGACGAAACACAACTGTTTGTATTCGAAAGAATTTATCCAAGTAGAAGGTACCGTTTCGAGAAGCTCTTTTTAGATGTATACTTTGACGGGTCTAACTTCCTTACTAAGGAATGTTAACAACTTCAAGTTAGTTACTAGGGCTAGTTATCACCTAAAAGCTGATAATGGATCCCTTTAACTAAGCAACGTAAACGTGTCCCTCGGGTATATGTCTATTAAGAATGGATCAATTCAAAAAGTGCAACTCACCCTGACATGTGCAAATTTCTATCAAATACCTATGAGCACATGTTAAGGAGGAGCATTTGAAAATCATAAAACTCTCAAGGTGTCAGCAAAAATGTGTTTCTTAATCATAAACACCTTGAGAGAATTTTCAACGATATAGTTAAATGGCGATGGTGGAAAGATACCAAAAGACCGACCACTTTACTTTAATGCATGGAGTTATAAGGATGGTAAGGTTAGGTATGAGTTCCCATGATCCACCAGAACCAGAGGGATCTTCCCAGGGACAATCCAATAGATAGAATAGAAATCCTTAGGATTGATTGAAAAAAGGAGAAAAGTGAGAAAGGGAAGAGTGCCGACTAAGATAGAGCTAGGACTGGAACAAACCCAACAAGTTTCTAGTGATGAAGTCTCGGTAAGCACTGAAGGGTTGAAGAATTAAAAAGAAACGAAATGAGAAAGAGTGAAAAGAAATAGCCCTCCAATTATTCAACCTTAGGGCAGAAACGGGTTCAACTCATCTGCTACTGGTTGTTACTAAGGTAACACCTGTATTAAAGACAAGACGTCATGGACCCAGTGACGCACTGCACTAAACCTTCTAGCTACTCAAGTTCTCTTAAAAGAGCTTGTTTCATTCTCACGGGGAACCGGTGTAATCTATCAACTCATCTCTTAGAGATCGTTGATATTGAAGCAGGAGACTTCTCCCTAGTCTCTGCACAGGATAACTAAATTGCACTTATTGAGTCTAGAGCCACGAGATGCATCAAACGATCTCATAGGAACACTTGATTCTTCTACACTGAGTGTTCAACTTTAGGACACCAGCTGTAATATATTGAGTCCTCGCAGATCTTAGCAATCTGCCAAGAACATTTATGAGGGAATATACGTATGTATTTCCCAGTGATTGAGTGGAAATTCCTGCCAGAGTTAACGTCAAACAGCCCTGACAGCAGGTCACTTCGGTAATCCCTTGTGGGTTACACTTAGTGTTCGCGGTGGTGTTCCAAAATAGTCTACAGTCGTGGGGTGATCTCCAGCGACTCACCTAATCGTTGATGTACTTCGGTATGTCAGTGAAAGCCCTTTCGAGGGTATCTGATTGGGAACGGCCTTGGTAAGGATTAGAGAAAGTCTTCACACTATGCTGCTGACAATCTCGAAGTCCGAACCTATAAGTGCTGGTGTGTTTATTACTAACCAATTTTCATGCAGCTTAACATACCAACCTTATCACTTTCACCACCATCAGTCTAGCTCCACATGCTCGTACCAACATCTAAAAGGAGTATTCAGAACTATACAAGCATGGAGATGCACTCAACAAAGATGTATGAGCATGTTGGAAAGGCGTACACCCACCAGAGACAAAGAAGTTGGCGATTGTTGCTGATTGCAGAAAAGATGTCAATCCATCACCTCATGTTCACAGTTCAACATCAAATTAAAAGAAATCATGATTATTGTATGGGCTTCAACTATGCTTCCACTACTCTGATGATGAAGATCATGATCCTGAAAAGTGTGAGCATGCCAAAACAAAGATGTCCACTTCACTTGGAGACGTTACTACTCAAAGATGACTTTAAGATACTCATTTGGATGAAGAACTCGAAGTAACGCCAAAGATCATCCAACACATTAATCAAGTCATCTAGAGTCCACTGCTGAAAGCACAAAGTTCATGACAATGAAGAATCAAAGGCTACGAGCTACAAAGATATCGACAAAGATTTAGATGCTAGAGTTCAAATTTTAATTTCCGGGGTGACCTCCCTTAGGGGGAGATTGTTAGGAATACATTTTTTTTATATATAGAAGACTCGGTCACCCCGAGTATTGTTTAGCATTATGTAGCTCGTAGTAGTTATCGTATTAGTTAGTAATTAGTATAGTTTAAGTAACACCGTGGAGGACGGACGGGTCTTTACCCACTGTACACCAGATCCACAGCCTAGTAGAGGCGTTTTATATCTTGTAACTATAAATATCCTTCACCATGCAATGGTGAGGGTTGGACCTTCTCATAGTTAATCTCTATCTTTCTTTCTTTTTCTCTCAAGGTTCCCAACTTCTTTCTCTCTCTAACTTCTCTCTAAAACTCTTCTACTTTTCCTTCTTCTTTCTCATAAATTCGAACCAAACCACACGAACCATACTTGTTATAATTATTGATACTCTACAGTAAGGGTATGGCTCGGGTTTGAAAGTGTACCACTTTTCTCCCACTCCGTCGCTACGCGAGGATGCGTAATCTGCAAAAGCTTGTTCGGGGAGTTTCATTCAAACACGAGTGTCGTGGGGACAACTAAAATATTCGCACGAAGAAGTGATTTTGTTCACTTGGCTTGAAGGTTTGGGAGCTTCGTAGGATTTCATGAGAAACTTGACTTGTTCCTCAAGTTCCATTATCCTACGGTCGGGAGTGCTTGAGTTATTCGAAGGCAAAGATATTGCCTTGACCATTTTGTTCACATCACAGGGATCATTCCAACTTTTGTTGTCATAGAGAGCAAGATCTTCTATGAGTTCCCATGATTGTTCCGCACTTAGATCACGTAGCTTACCACCGGCCGCTTGGTTAATGGTTTGCCTAGTGGGGATATTGATATGGTTATAGAAGATTTGGAGTTGGAGCCAAAGATCTATGCCATGGTGAGGGACTTTTTGAAGTAAGTCCTTTGTAGGTCCAAAGATTTGGATCTAAGCAGCCTTTGTAAGACAATAGATACCTTGAATAAATCCAAACTATCTATATGAGAAACTCTAAACAATGTATACTTGATGTTAACGCGGAATACTAACACAAGCAGTAAGAACAACACAGAGAATTACTAACTTTATATTCTATTAACTTTTAGAAAACTTGGCATAGAACTCAATGCCGTAGGGTTCCTTTTATACTATAAGGAAACCCTAATTATACAAACGTGTAAAAGAATGCATGCATATCTTCTCCTAAGATATCTAACCGCGTGCATATCCCTTCCTATAATATCTCCTAAGATATCTAACTTGTTCAGCAAAACAGACTTAACTGAACTAACATAAACAGACTTAACTATAAGTTACAAGACTTAACTTAGTACTGGCAGACTTAACTATCTACCCGACTTAACTAGACTATTCAGACTTTTAAGTCTGTTACAAATAATTCCCAACAATCCTCCCCTAACTTGATCTTCATGCTCCATGATCTTCAAGTTCCTTTCTTCAGAAATGCTTTGAGGATTTTTGAATGTAAGCTCCATTGGAATTATTTTGAGCTGCAACTTTTGTTGAATCTTGAGATTTTGCAGCAACCTTCAAATCTTTAATACCATCTGAACTTTGCAGCACATTGACTGTGTACATCAAATCAAAAGTTTCATACTATTCTCATCACTTCCAGGTGTGTGAAATCCTGTGAGAGGTGAATCATTGAAAACTTAATGGATTTGATGGCTCTTTACCAGATAGCCATCACTTCTAGAGTAGCCAATGTTTCAGTATAATACTATGGTACATTGATAACAATATGATTTTTAGCAAACCATCGGCTATCAACGGATTTGATTTGTCTTTACCAAAAGTCATTTGCTTTTGGAATAGCCAACTCTTTGATGGTATACAGTCATCATCTTGGTGAGTTGATTACCAATTATGGTTTTTCCATTGCCTTTACCATAAGCCATAACCTTGTGGGCTAGTCAACTCTTCACTATAACAGATATGGTGAATTGAATACCATACAATTTTTGGCAAATTGTCAGCCATAAACGGATTTGAGACATCTTTACATAGAGCTGTTTGCTCTTGGATTAGCCAGTCCTTATGTGGGTTAGACATGGTGAACTGATAACCATTTGTTGTGTCAGTGCAAGGCACTTTCACCAGGCAAACTCCAAATAAACCTATCTCAAGTCCATTTTTCCAAAACTTTTGAAAATTCTTTCAAACACACCAAGTAGTTTCCTGCTTGGACTTTCTTTCTATGAGCTCCAAAAGCTACCTTTTTGTCTCATCCTCCTTATCTCCTAACAATTTCTTTTCTAACATAACCTTACAAACTCTAGGAGGGATTGGGTATTCTACCTCTACAAGCATATAGATGTGTGCAATCTTCAATGTTAGACAATGAACTGCACAACTAGAGAAATATCTCCAATATCTCACTTCTTGTTGATGAGTTACCTTCCAGATATCATTAGTCTTGCTTGAAGGATCAAACATAATTTTTAAATCTCCCCAAAGAACCTTTTCAAAGTCATCCTCAGGTGTAGCATCCCCATATTTTGACACCATAAGCCTGTATAACTCCTTGAGATCATCTCTTGTCAAATCATGCACCATAGCTGGAAAGTTCAAGTAAAGATTTTCAGTGTAATCTTTCCTTATGATTTTATATGTTGCTCTATTGTTCCCTTGTTTGATGATCTGCCAGTTTACAACTTTGGCAGGTGTTCTTAAACTTTGTGTCAAAGTTTCAATGGTTTGAGAATCAGATGAAGTTTCTTGCACATCTTCTTCAGCTTTCTTTGATCCCTTTTTGCCAATGGTCTTTCTCCTAGTTCTTCTTAAAACTGGCTCTTTTACTTCTTCCTCCTTTTTCAAAGGGAGATCCTCTGTAGACTCTGCATCATCAGTAATCTTCTCAGAGATAGCAACTGTAGGAGGCTCTTCAGTCTTTTTCCTTTTAGGGTCCCCTTTTTGAAGTGTTATACCATACCTTTTGAGTCCACTTGTAGGTCCATAAAACTATGCTTACTTTTCTGAGTCCATGGGAATAAACTGCATATTCCTTCTGTAGCCTCTGTAGTAGGCTAATTCTATCTGTCCTGGAGACATGCCTTTGAATTGAGACATCTTCCAGTTGCACTGATTGCACAAATACTTCTTCATCCCATATAGGACTTCACTTTCTGAGAGATTTTTCCTCTTATTTTTAGACCCTCTTAGTGAATTTATCATGACATCCAAAGCCTGCTCATTTTTCATGTTGATAAAGTCCAAGAGTTGTGCTGTCTACTGATCTTCACTCAGGCTTTGATCTGCAATAACTTCAAGTGCCTTTCTTCTTATTTCAGGATCTGTAGAAATCATATGGTTGATTTCATCCTGGGTTGGCTTATAAGGCTCCTCAGTTACCTTTTTAGTTTTGTGCTGCTCTGTAGTATTGAGCTCCTTTGCTAATTTCCTAGCCAAGTCTGCATCTTTGGCTTGTAATGCTTTCATTTTTGCCTGCTCAGCTCTTTCAAGTGCTTGAATTCTTTCAATCTCAGCTAGACTTGCTGCTTCTTCTCTTTCTTGTCTCTTTGTTTTCTTTAGCTGAGAGGCTTCTTCCACCATGATTTGCTTTCCTTTACTTCTAGTGGTAGCCCCAGACTTAACCTCTGTAGCAGACTTATCTTTTGCAGCAGACTTAACCTCTGCAGCAAACTTAATCAGATCATCACCAGTCTTAATCACTTCAACCTCTTCTGTCACCACTTTCTTTTTCAACAACTTCTTTTGCTGACTTTGACTAAGATTGTTGATTAAGGTATCAGCTGCTTCTATTCCTTCAGGACTAAATTCTGAATTTTGAGGAAGATTTTCCTTTGTAGGAGTCTGAAGTTCTTGGTCATCCAAATTCCTCCTCTGTTTGGAAGAATTTTCAACTGTATCATCATCTATATCACTGAATATCATTCCAGAAGCTTTCATCACATCTTCCATCTTTTGTACCCGTTTGACTAGTTTGTCAATAGTAGCACCCATGGTTTGCTTGGTCTCCTTCAACTCATTTTCCAGCACCTCTATCTTGTTTTCAAGTTGTGTGAGAGTTGCCTTGTTTGTAGAGGATTGTTCCTCCTCATGAATTGAGGTTTGGATGTGGGTTTGTAGAGATAGTTGTGGTGGTATAGGAGAAGGTGGCAAGGTACCAGGGGAGCTGGAACCAGGTTCAGGAATAGGTACATCAGGGGCATCCATTGGTTGGGATGAGTTATCACTTGCAGATGATGATGAGGATGTACCTACATTTTTAGTACCACCAGGCAGCATAGCAGGGAGCAAGGGTTTGAATTTCCCTTTAAAATTTGTTCCTTTGGATGATGCTTATGAATTCTTGTTGTCTTTGTAGGACTGACAGGAATGTTGTGTTCCATGTTGTTGAAGTCAGTTTGAGCACCAAAAATTTCACCTTCAAGAGCTTCATCATCTGTATCTTCATATATTTCAGTCAATCCAGGCATCTCTGGATCATCTTGAGAAAATGTATCAATCAAGGATATGCCTTGTGTGTCAACTGTAGGAAACTTAGGTGTTGCTGGAGAAGCAGTGTGCTTAGCAGCAGAGTTGTCTGCATGTGTAGCAGCAGAGTTGTCTGCATGTTTAGCAGCAGAATCAGCCAAACTACTGCTGGAAGTAGTTTCCTTTGTCACTCCATCCAAAAATGGCTCATTATTGACCACCTGTGCTTCACTAGATGATTTTATACCTTCCCCCCATCTCCCTTGGGAGAATGATCATCTTGTGAACGTTTGGTCTCCTGAGTGCGAATGATAGTTGGACCAAGCCTCCATTTTTCAACCAAAACAAACTCTTCTTGAGGTGTGGATTCCTTTGCTTCATTAGCTGCAGAAACAGTGTCTTTTGTACCTGCATCATGGTTAGAATATATACGTGTCTATGAAAAAGTCGAATCACTTCAAGGTGTAAACCCTAGCATTTTTTAGAGTGCTCGTATTTAATATATTGAAGTGTTTAAGTGTGAAACTATTGTTCTTGTGTTCATCTTAAGTTAAACAGTATATTCCGCGTATTGTTTAAGTTGGTTATTATTAAGTCAGCTTCTATATAAGATCTATTGCTCAATTGGGATCAACAAGTGGTATCAGAGCTTGTGATCTAGAAGCTGTGATCAAGAAGAACTCAAGTACTCTCAAAATCTGTTCTTAACCTCAACTGAAGTCATGGGTGATGATACACATATGGTTACTGCCTCCAAGGGGCCAATGCTCAAGCAAGGAGAATATGAGCTTTGGAAGATGCGCATCAGGCAATATATGCGCATGATTGACTACAAGATGTGGAATGTTGTTCTGGAAGGTGAAAAATTCCTAGTGGTTGTTGATGGGAAGGAGGTACCTATTAAAGGCAAGGAAGATGAAGATCAAAGGAAGCTGAAAATCAAGACTCACAGTATTCTCATGATGGGAATACCTAATGAGTATCAGTTGGATTTTGAAGGCTGTGAAACTGCTAAGACTCTTATGGATGCTGTTGTGACAAGATTTGGTGGCAATGCTGCTACCAAAAAGTCAAGGAAGAATGTCTTAAAGCATCAGTTTGAAAATTTCACTGCTTTAAGTGGAGAAAATCTTGATGGTACCTATAACAGGCTTCAAAAGCTTATAAGTCAATTGAAGCTTGTGGGGTACACAGTTCCTGAAGAAGACATCAATCTCAAGTTTCTCAGAAGCCTTGCACCAGAATGGAGCATTCATACTGTTGTGTGGAGAAACAAAGCTGATTTTGAAACAATGAGTTTGGATAATCTCTACAACAATTTGAAAGTATATGAATCTGAGATGAACATCTCACCTAGTTCATCTACTTCATCCTCTGCTGCTCAAAATATAGCTTTTGTGTCTTCTAAAACTTCTAACTCTTCAGACACTCACTCTGCTGCTTATGGTGTATCTGCTGCTAGCACTAGCAACTCTGCTGCCAGTTCAAACAACAGTGACACTATGACTGATGCTGCTATTTGTGCTTTCTTGGCTGATCTTACTACAGGTACTCAAGTTCTAAATCAGGATGCTGATCATATTGATCCTGATGCTCTTGAAGAGATTGATTTGAAGTGGCAAATGGCTATGTTAACCTTGAGAGCAAGAAAGTTCCTGAAAAGAACTGGCAAACAGCTTAAGTATAAGCCTCAGGGTAACATGGGATTTGACAAGTCTATGATGGAGTGCTACAACTGCAATAGGAAGGGGCATTTTTCCAGGGAATGCAGAGCTCCAAAGAAGAATGTAGAGACTCCCAAGAAGACTGAAGATGAGTCAAAGCCTTCTACTGCTTTGGTGTCTTGTGATGGGTTAGGTGACTATGACTGGAGTGATATGGCTGGAGAAGAACCACATCAAGGCTTCATTGCTGAATTAAAGACTCAATGGCATAACTTTGCTCTTATGGCCTATGCTTCTTCATCATCTGGTTCTGACTCTGAGGTATCCAATGAGTCAAATGATTCTACTTGTTCTTTTCAATCTTGTGTTGACACTATAGAAGAACTTAAAGCTAGGAATGAAAGTCTTAGGAAAGAAGTTGAGTCCCTAAAACTTGATAACTTAGGTTATAAAGTAGGAATTCAAAATGTAGAAAGAAGACTTGAATATCTTAAAAAGTGTGAGTTTGAATATGTTGATAAAATTAATATACAGGATGGTGAGCTTTTTGTTAAAAAGAATGAGATTGAAATGCTTACGAGAAAGTTAACAGAAGCAGAACAGGCTAGAGATGAAGCTCTTACAGATAAAGATAATCATATTGTTAGAGTTGAAAAACAAAAATTTGCTTCAACAGCCATAGATAATACTATTCAGTGTCAATTAATGAGAAAAGGTAGTTGCATAGGATACAATGAAGTAGCTCCTCCAATGAAAAGTGCTTTTGCACCACCAGATAAGGAGTTATCAATTTTTAGTGGGTTTGATGTCAACAATCCTGTAGGTGAAACTAGTAATATTAGTATTAAAACACCTAAGGTTGACGAGAAAAAGTTTCCTGATGAACCAATTATTGAAGATTGGGTGTCAGATAGTGAGGATGAACAGACTGAGCCAACACACAGTGTTAAACAGAAAGAAATTCCTAAGGTTGATGAGTCTAGAGTTAAATAAGTTAAGTTTCTGAAACCTGTGCTAGAGCATAATATGTCTAAGAAAGTTGTTGAGTATAATGAAGTACCTAGACATCATATGAAAAGGATTAATAACAAGCCTAGGGGTAATGAAAGAAATTTCAATAACCTAGTTTTTCATAAATTAGGTAATGATTTTCAATTAAAAAAGAAGGCATGTTACAAATGTGGTAGTTTTGAGCATCTCATTGCAAATTGTAAGGACTACCAAAAACCTGTTTGGAACCAACATACAAGAGTGAATCATCAAAATTTTTCAAAAAGGACTCACTCTCCTTCTAAAAGACAAATGGTTCCAAGAGCAGTTTTACTGAGATCTGGTGTTACTAGATCCATTGTAACTTCTCAAACAAACAGGCCTTTTCATAATAAAACAACCGATCATACTGCTAATGCAAAAGTAGACTCTGCTGCTAAGGCAAAAGACTCTAATGCTATTTCAAAAGTCATAACAGATACAGTTGTTGGAAATCATTTTTATGCTGTAAAGGCCTCAGGTTGTTGGACTTGGAAACCAAAATCAAATGCTTTATCTAAAGTTTCCAATACCAGCAGTGCATCAATGGACCTAACTAAGTACAATTATTTTGATGCACAGGGCAGATCCAAGTCAGTGATGGCTTGGGTCAAAAAGAGAAACTGATTTCTCTATTTTTTATGTGCAGGGCAATCTTCAAGATGATCTAAAAGATAAAGGTATTGTTGATAGTGGTTGCTCTGGACATATGACAGGAGACATATCCCAACTTGAAGATTTTGAGCCAATGGAGAATGGTCGATATGTTGCCTTTGGTAATGATGTCAAAGGAGGAAAGATTATAGGTACTGCTACAATTAAAACAGGAAGTTTGGATTTTGAAAAAGTGTTCCTTGTGGATGGGCTTAAGTTCAACCTCACTAGTGTCTCACAGATGTGTGACAAAAGGAATTTTGTTCTTTTTACTGACACTGAATGTCTTATCCTTTCTCCTGACTTTAAGTTGCCAGATGATAAATTTTTGCTACTAAGAGTCCCTAGATCTGATAACATATACAGTGATCATATAAAGAACATAGTTCCCAAAAGAGCTTTAACTTGTCTGCTTGCAAAGGCCACTATTGATGAATCCAAACTATGGCATAGGAGACTTGGACATTTGAATTTCAAAACTATGAATAAATTGGTCAAAGGAAATCTTGTGAGAGGATTACCTTCAAATGTTTTTTGAAAATCTTGAAACCTGTGTTGCCTGTCAAAAGGGTAAACAACACAGAGTGTCTTTAAAGTCCAAAGTTGTTAATACCATTACCAAGCCTTTACATTTGCTTCATATGGATTTATTTGGACCTGTTTTATGTGAATAGTCTAAATAGGAAGCAATATTGCCTAGTTGTCACAGATGACTTTAGCAGGTTTACATGGGTGTTCTTTCTAGCTTCTAAGGATGAAACCACTAAGATTCTTAAAGAATTCATCACTAGAATAGAAAACCTAATAAATCATAAAGTTAAGATAATCAGATGTGATAATGGAATTGAATTTAAGAATTATGATATGAATAAGTTCTATGTGGGTAAGGATATTTTAACACAATACAGTGTTGCTAGAACTCCTCAACAAAATGGTGTAACAGAGAGGAGAAATAGGACATTGATTAAGGCTGCTAGGACTATGTTGTCAGATTCTAAGTTACCTATACCTTTTTGGGCTGAAGCAGTGAACACTGCCTGCTTTGTACAAAATAGGAGTAAGGTAGTTAAGCCTCACAATAAGACCCCTTATGAATTATTTCATGGAAAGAAGCCAATGATAGCTTTCTTTAGACTTTTGGGTGTCCTATTACCATCTTAAATACCAAAGACAAGTTAGGCAAGTTTGATGAGAAGGCTGATGAAGGTTATTTTGTTGGATACTCCATAAATAGTAGAGCTTTTAGGGTGTACAACAAGAGATCCAAATTTGTAGAGGAGAATTTGCATATTAAGTTTGAGGAGAATAAACCTAATACTGCAAAGACAGAACCTGAGTGGCTGTTTAACATTGATATGCTAACTAAAACCATGAATTATGAGCCAGTGATTGCAGGTGTAGATACTAACCATGATGCAGGTACAAAAGACATTGTTTCTGCAGCTAAAGAAGCAAAGGAATCCACAACTCAAGAAGAGTTTGTTTTGGTTGAAAAATGGAGGCTTGGTCCAACTATCATTCCCACTCAGGAGACCAAACGTTCACAAGATGATCATTCTCCCAAGGGAGATGGGGGGAAGGTATGAAATCATCTGGTGAAGCGCAGGTGGTCAATAATGAGCCATTTTTGGATGGAGTGACAAAGGAAACTACTTCCAGCAGTAGTTTGTCTGATTCTGCTGCTACACATGCAGACAACTCTGCTGCTACACATGCAGACAACTCTGCTGCTAAGCAAACTGCTTCTCTAGCAACACCTAAGTTTCCTACAGTTGACACACAAGGCATATCCTTGATTGATACATTTTCTCAAGATGATCCAGAGATGCCTGGATTGACTAAAATATATGAAGATACAGATGATGAAGCTCTTGAAGGTGAAATTTTTGGTGCTCAAACTGACTTCAACAACATGGAACTCAACATTCCTGTCAGTCGTACAAAGACAACAAGAATTCATAAGCATCATCCAAAGGAACAAATTTTGGTGATCCATCATCAAGTGTTCAAACAAGGAATAAGACAAAGGAACTGCTTCACAAAGTTTTCTTTGCTAGATCTTTACATCAAAGAAATAGCCATAAAGATCTACAGAATTGCCTTTTTGCTTGTTTTCTATCACAAATAGAACCCAAGAATATGTATAAAGCCTTACAAGAAGCGAGTTGGGTGGAAGCAATGCATAAAGAACTTCTCCAATTCAAGATACAAGACGTTTGGAACTTGGTTGATCTACCTAATGGGAAGAGGGCTATTGGGACTAAATGGGTTTTCAGATGCTAAAGAGATGAAAGAGGCATTGTGATTAGAAACAAAGCAAGATTAGTTGCTCAGGGATACATACAACAAGAAGGCATTGATTATGATGAAGTATATGCACCTGTGGCAAGGATTGAGGCCATTAGACTGTTTTTGGCATTTGCTTCATATAAATATTTTGAAGTGTATCAAATGGATGTGAAAGGTGCTTTTCTGTATGGAGAAATCAAAGAGGAGGTTTATGTGTCACAACCAACTGGTTTTGAAGATCCAGATTTCCCTGACAAAGTTTATTGGGTTGATAAAGCACTGTATGGTCTGCATCAAGCTCCCAGGGCATGGTATGAAAAGTTGTCAACCTACTTGCTAGACTGTGGTTACACTATGGGTAGTATTGATAAAACTTTGTTCATTAAAAGGAGCAAAGATGATATTCTGTTGGTTCAAGTCTATGTTGATGATATCATCTTTGGTTCTACAAGCAAAGCTATGTGTGAGGAGTTTGAGAAGATAATGAAAGACAAGTTTTCCATGAGTTCTATGGGAGAACTTACTTTCTTTCTGGGATTACAAGTGAAACAAAAGGAAGATGGCATATTTATTAGCCAAGATAAATATGTAGCTGATATTTTGAAGAAGTTTGGATTCACAGATGCCAAGCCTGCAAAAACTACAATGGAACAAGACAAACCATTGCTAAAAGATGAAGAAGGCAAAGATGTGGATGTTCATGTGTACAGATCAATGATTGGTTCATTGATGTATCTTACAGCATCAAGACCAGACATTATGTTCTCTGTTTGTGCATGTGCAAGATTTCAAGTTACTCCTAAAGAATCACATCTCAATGCAGTCAAGAGAATCTTTAGATACTTAAAGCATCAACCAAAATTGGGGCTTTGGTATCCTAAGAATTCACCATTTGAGTTAGAGGCTTTCTCTGACAGTGATTATGCTGGGTGTTGCTTGGACAGAAAATCCACAACAGGAGGTTGACAATTTATTGGAAATAGGTTGGTGTCATGGCAATGCAAGAAACAAACTGTGGTGGCAAATTATTCAACAGAAGCAGAGTATGTGGCTGCTTCCAGTTGCTGTGGTCAAGTGCTTTGGATGCAAAATCAATTGCTGGACTATGGGTACAATCTTTTGAACACCAAAATTCATATAGACAATAACAGTACTTTGTGCATACTTAAAAATCCTATGTTTAATTCTAAAACAAAACATATTGAGATAAGACATCATTTTATTAGAGATTGCTATGAAAAGAAGTTGATTCAAATTGTTAAGGTCCATACTGATCAAAATGTTGCAGATCTACTTACCAAACACTTTGATGTTGGTAGATTTCAATATTTGATTGCAAGTATTGGAATGATCAATCTTTAGAAAACTTATCTCTATGTGTTATTGTAAATTTTTGTAAATGGATTTGTACTGTTATTGCTCTTAAAAGTTTGTTTTCATTGCTAAAAGTGAATCTGCTGCTAAGTCTACTCTGCTGCTATTGGACACTATGCTGCTGAGTTAGATTTTGCTATTGTAGACTTGTTTGTTTTGTGATTTTGGACTAATCTTTTGCAGGTTAAGATTAACTTGGATGTATTTGCTGTATAAGAAAGTAATTAAACATAAAAGTAAAGTTCATTCCATGGGTAAAAAGATGCAGATTACAAAGAAAGATCCAACAAAACACAAAAAGATCTACATCACATGATTTTTCCAAACAAGCCTACTACATGGGTCCTTTCCCTTTATCCTTTGGATCATGCTTCTTCTTCAGATGCATATCCTTGGTCCACACCCTCTTGCAAGCAAGACCAAGCACAACTTTGAGGGGAGGTTTTCTTGATGACTTGGAGGGTTCAGGAACTAGAATGGGAGCCATTGATGCCAAAGCTGTTTCAAGGGCATCTGCAAGAGCGTTTGGGAGCTTTTTGGCAAGCTCAGTAGTGCTTTCCTCTTGAGGAGCTCTTGATATCTTGGATAGTATAGAAGATAAGCAGCATTGATGTCATGCTTAAACTTCCTGGCTTGTTCTTTAGTCCTCATTCTATTACGAGGAGGACGATATGGTGGAAGAAAGGGTGGAAGTGGCTAAGTATCAATTGGGAAGTCAAACTCAGAATCAGACGAATCTGAAGAATCAGAGGTGAGATTGATGACTTCGCGTTTTGGTGCCATGTCAAAGAGATTGTTATGTGAAAGAAATTTTGGAAGAGATTGATTTGCTATATGGATGTGATTAGGGTTTGATTTGAGATAAAATTGGAAGTGATCGGATTCCCTTTTTATAACGGATCAAATTGGGGAAACTAATTAATGCGTGGTTGGTAATTACCATTAATTAAGGATAATAAATGGAAGGTTTGACTTTTTGATCGTTTGACCAAGTACAGTCAACTCTGCTGCTAGCCCAAAACACTCTGCTGCTAGTTATACAACTCTGCTGCTGGTACTGCTGCTACTCAGGGTTCTGCTGCTCGGTTTAAAAGTGGAAGGGCGGTTATGTAACTTCCCAAATCAGTTTAAAAACCTAATTGATTCTCACAATTAGTTTTTATACGCTCCTAATTGAAGTATAACCGTACATAACCATTCCATTATCATCAAAATCAAAATCCCCCAAATCCACAAACCCTATTTTCATGGAGATTAACACACGAACTTGGGCCAGAGACCACAACAATGTCGCGCTTCTTGATGCCTCCTTGGTGCCTGATGAGTTCACAGAGATGGTACAATTTCTTAATGCTACTTCCATTAGGTATGCATTAACTGTGAACCCAACTATATATCAATCCTACATTAAACAGTTCTGGCATACTGCCAAAGTCAAAACTCATAAAGGGGAAACATATATTGTTGCCAAGGTGGATGATCAAAAGGTCCTTGTGAGTGAATCATCTATTAGAGAGATTCTTCTCTTTGATGATGAGGATGCTCCTAAGGTTCTTGTTAAAACTGACATTTTTGAAGGTTTAAAAACTTTGGGATATGAGAGGAAAAATGATGGTTTAAAGTTTCAAAAAGGTCTTCTCTGTTCTCATTACAAATTTTTGGTCCATAATCTTTTACATTGTTTGAGTTCAAAAACATCTGGGTGGAATGAGTTCAGTGCACCCATAGCTTCTGCTATGGTGTGTCTGTGCAATGGAGACCCATTTAATTTTTCAAACATGATTTTAGAGGGTATGGCAAAGTCAATCAGGGAAAAAGGGACTTATCTGCTTTATCCTAGATTTGTTCAATTGTTTGTAGAAAACCAAATTTCTAAAGTAAGAACACATAGGGCTACCTATGAAGCAATACCTTTGGTACCCAAAATGTTTACTTTCATGGTCAAAAATGGAAAAGGTTTTTCTGGCAAAGTTACACCACTTTTACCTTATATGGTGCAACTTGTGCAAAACAATCAGGGTGAAGGATCAGAAAACCCCACTGATTCCCAACACACACCCACTTTTGCTGGTTCAAATGAGGTTTCATCTCCACACACTGAAAAGACCCAAACACATAGGACAACCTCAAAGGACACTGAGCATTCTCAGGCCAGTGTCAGGATGGATGTACCAGATGAGACTGTCTTAGGTGATGGAGAAGACAGATTGGTAAGGGCTACCACTACTACTACTAGCTTAGAAGCAGAGCAGGACAGTGATAACATAAGTAAGACCCAAACCAAGGCAACATCTAGTGAGGAAGATTCTTCTGAATCTGAATCTACTGATGGTAACCCTAGCCAAATGGAAAATACAGGGGTTCAGATGATCAAACTAGGTTTGATACTGAGCTTAAGTCCAAAGATTCACCTCTCAGGGAAGGTAACACATCCCGAAGTGATGAGGACAAATCTGCAACTAAGGAATTGATGTATGACTTTGTACACAATGACAATGTCCATGATTCACCTCTCGGACCAGGTAATACAGGTCGAAGTGATGAGACTAGTATGCGAACTATAAAGGAATTGACGGCAAAATGTACCACTTTGGAGACTAAATGCACATCTTTGGAGGAGAAGGTACTTGATCTACAGAAACTTTCATCTGCACAAGCTAAGGAGATCACTAAAATGCAGCAACAGATGAAAGTGCTGCTCAGTTTAAAGAAATCAAGATCTTCAACCTTCAAAAGATTTAAGAAAGTGGGACCTTCCAAGAAAGGTAGATCCTCTACTCTACCCACTACTATGGAGGTGGATGCTTCCAAACAGGGGAGGAATAATTTGGAGACTTCAGGGGAGGATAAAAATTTGGAAGAACATGCTGATGATGGTTTAGATACTGGTGTGGGAACAGGGGATGATATGGAGATAGACAGTGGTGATGGTGAAAATGTTGCAAAATATGTGGTTGCTGATAGAGAAGGGCATGAGGTTGTATTGGAGAAAATTGTGGAAACTTCAGAATCAGTAGTAGATAAACTCAAAAGTTTGGAACCTGAACAACTTGTGAAGGCTACAGAGTTGATGAGTGGGGCTATAAAAGCTTTAGGAGACACTTTGAAAGACTCTGCTGCTGAATCTGCTGCTGGTAACTCTGCTGCTCCAGAATCTTCTGCTCCAAGTGTTGTTGAACAATCTGTGTTTAATGATAAAGATCAGGGTTCTGTTGATGATAACTCTGCTGCTCATGAAACTGCTGCTACAAAAACTGTTGTTGATCCTGCTGCTAGTGCAAAAGGTGACTCTGCAGATGCACAAGGATCTGCTGCTGGTTCTAGTGACAAAGCTGCTGCTGAGGCAATGGTGATGCTTAGTAAGAAGGAATTAGCAGAGCAATCATCTCAACAACAACAACCACCATCTCAATCACAACAACAACCACCTAAACCAACTCAATCAGCACAACCAACATCATTCTCACAACCAATCCATGTGTCTCAATTACCAACCAAAGGAGTGTCTATCAGAGAACCTTCTGTCCCTATCAAGAAAGCTAAGTCCATTGCTTCAAGTACTGATAAAGGTAAAGGGAAGATGGTGGAGCTACCTAAGGCTGATTCAAGTGATGATGAAGTAGATTTATCTCAGATACCACCTGAATATTGGCCTAAGGATAAGCTTGATGAACTTGATAGAACTGAAGCTATAAGACTTCAAAATGAAGAATACTTGCTGGAACAACAGCTTCAGGAAAAAGAAAAACTTCAAGCTGAAAAGAAAGAAAAGGATTTGAAAGCTTATGAAGAATGGGAGGATGAATTGATTAAGTTAGATGCTGATATTGAACATTCCAAGCTGGTAAAGATTGAGGAACAAGAAGTTCCCGAGTTTGATGTTAAATCCTGGTTAAAAGTGTTCACAGTAAAGAAGAAAAAGGAAGCTGCTGCTGCAAGAAAGAAGAAAAAGGTTTTCAAAGGGCCAACACCTCTACAGCAAAGGAGAAATCAAGAAAAGTATTTACATCATGTTAGAGGTTGGAGAATTATTGATCTCAAGAAATATAAAGATTCAGAAATCTTTGATATGTATCAACATGCTAGATCTATTTGTGATAGATTCATTGCTATGGGTTCTAAAGAAGATGAGGCTGTAATTGAAAAAATGAACAGGAAGATAAGGGGTGAAAAGAAGTTAATTGAGCCTGAAAAGATCAAAGATGCTGAAAATGTTGAAGTGCCTAAAGTTGCAGAGCAGGTAAAGGAAAGCATAGCAGAAACCAAACCTACTTCTACCTATGAAAGCAAGAAGAGAGGAACAATAAAGAAAACTTTTGCTAGGAAGAAGAGG